>JARBWK010001601.1:0-18251 GCA_030556195.1 Anolis apletophallus | reverse complement strand
CTTTATCAGTCTTTCTCTAAGAGATCAAAGATTCACTCTAGAATGACAAACAAAATACAAATCCCCGCAAGTAGAACACTAGTAAAGGCCATTGTGCCCAAGCTAAAGTTAGCCCTCCCTGTTCTGCTTGTTTTTCATTTGCAAGGAGTTATATGGAAAGAATATTCTTCAGTGGCATCCTCATCCAGAGCTGAGTGAAAAACCCCATCCTGTCATTCTGCTGCATAGATAGTGTGCCGAATGAAGATATCTCCAACCCTGTTGTGACTCTGCATTGAAAGGGAAGATGGGACATTGGGACAGTTTGTCATTCAGCAATTATTGCTAGTTGAAGGATACTTGATATACTTTCCCCAAGAAATACAAGGCCCTCTTTCTGATCAGATTAAAAGATCCAGCCAGCCAGGGCTGTAGCCAGGATTTTGATTTGGGGGTGGTGGTGGGGGTGAGTGAGTATTATTCGTCGGGTGGGGGGTGGGGGCTGAGTCTGAGCAGAGAGGGTCTACCCTAGCAAGCCTTTTGTATCATTATCCCAATATCCCCATGCATATGGGATATATTAAGCATGGTAATCAGATCATGATATGAATAAACATAACAGTTAAAATAATGTCCTCTCCGTTGGCGCCCCTTTGTTGTGGGGGGAAAGGCTTGGCGTATTCTAATGAAGTTGTGAGCTATGCTGGCGGTGGTATAATAGCCACTGGTAGGGCCTCCCATGCCAGACAAGTCACAAAACCCAAGGGTCCGACTAAAGAGCATCAAAGAGCAGGATGGGCTCTTCTAGCCTTTTTGGCAACCATCCTAGGAGAAGGAAAACTCTGATTTCAAACTCGGGCAGATGGTGCCTGCCTAACCCTGTAAGGTCAACCATCTAGAGCAGGAAACTCCGAACTAAACCTACAACCTGAGGACCTCACTGCCACCGGTCCTAAGCTACTAGGCCCTGGCAGATGAACCTTGGTTTAAAGGGGTGAGGCCAGTTCCCAGTGCATGCCAAGCGCCCACCAGAAAGGTCCATTGTACGGCTCAAGGACACATCCAACCTCCGAATCATCAATGTGCTTGTAGAAAGCATGGGATGAGTCCTTCCTGAATCTTTGTTCACGAAGAAAAGTCAAGAAAAGTTAAATAATGTACCAGTAAGGCCTTCTTGCGGACGACCCTGAGAATTTCGAGAATAGCCACTGGTAGGGCCTCCCATGGCAGACAAGTCACAAACCGAAGGGTCCGACAAAGAGCATCAAAGAGCAGGATGGGCTCTCTAGCCTTTTGGCAACCATCCTAGGAGAAGGAAAACTCTGATTTCAAACTCGGGCAGATGGTGCTCAAACCTCGGGGCAGATGGCCCCTCAAGCCCCTCCCCCAGCCTACATGCCTGCATCCAGCCCAACTGATGGTTTTTCCATGGTGAGAAGCTGAAAACAGGGCTTCAAGGGGAGATATATTTATCTCCCCAAAAATTACATATTTAATACCACTCTGCTATGGCACGACCTGTTCAGCAGCTCAGACAGTAAATCCTCAAAACCTAAATATGGGTTCACACAAGTAACTCTAGATCCTACTTGTCACAGCTAACAACCTTCTGGTATCATTGTTGTGTGCTTCCGAGTCACTTCTGACTTATGATGACCTTTGGGTTTTCTTAACAATATTATTTGGGGGGGGGGGTGTATTTACCTGCCTCTAAGAGAATGTGACTTGCCTAAGGTCACCCAGTGGGTTTCCATGGCTAAGCAGGAATTCAGATTTTGGTCTCCAGAGTCATAGTGTAACATTCAAACCTCCACACTGTGCTGGCTCTTCCCCTAAATGTGCAGTCATTTGTGCATTTCATGGCTCAAGTGCTTGTGAACTGCTGTTTCCCTCTAGAATGGGTTGTGAGAAGCATTCTCTTTTCTGTGAGGTGGGAAATAAGCTTCATCCTCTTCTATGGCCATATACCTGTTTAAACTTTAACTGGACCCCTCACCTTTGCCCTCAGCAGTAGCATAAGGTCAGAAATAAAAATGGCTGTAGGACTTTTCTAGCTGACAAGGAACACAAAAAAGCTGCATAACTGACAATTTAAAAAGTAATACTCTGATGTGCCGTCAAATAATAAATTCTGGACCTGTCTCTCCCCTGGGCTTTAGTTGCATGTTTCAAGTGACTATAAATTCTAACCAATTTGCTCCCATTTATTCCCAATTGTTGTATTCATTAGAATAATCCCATTTATTCCCAATATAAATAAAAATTCAGGCACACTGCTGGAATTCAACATTAAAATTTGTGATTCTTCAGTTCCCCTTGACCATCTTCCTAATGCTAATGCTAATAATAATAATAATAATTATTATTATTCTTTTAATGAATAGGTGGGTGTTTGACATTCATTAAACAGACTTTGTAAGAAGGAGCTTTTTGGGAAGAGGCTTTGTTAATTACAACATGCTTATATCACCTTGATAATTATTTAGTTCAACACTAAATACGAAAATAAGCCTCTTCAGAAAAAACATGTTCCTGATGAATCAGAACGATCTCCAAAGCTAAAATGATCTGGAGACCATAGAAATTGCTGCATAAATATAATATCATCAAAAGGGTGGGATTTATACATTAAGGTTCTAAAAAGGGATGGGGGAGAAAAGTATGAGAAAAACCAACATTTAAAACACAGGAAGGGCTTGCCACAAAGGAGAGCTTTTGGTCTGTATGGGAAGGAAGCAAATGACCTTCCTCCTCTTCCCTATGACCACATGTTTGTTTAACATTTAACTAGACTCTCCGTCAATACCTCTGAGCCATAATGTCAGTTCAGAACAAAAATGGCTGTAGGGCTTTTTATTAGCTGGACTGGGAACATAGGACACAGAATAATTGGGTAAATGAAATAGTAATATCCCTGTCTGATCCAAATAAGACATTCCTGGATTTGTTTCATTCCTGGCCTTCAGCCATGTCTTTACGGTTGCCATGTGCCTGAAGGATCACGCTGCCATTCTTTTGGTTCAGTGCTACATTAAAGCATTGACCCCTTTCTGGGATTACTTAGAGGCCATTCCAAGCCTATGGGAACATTGCAGAGGCCATGCAAACACATCACCTGCATCATTCATCGCCCTCATGTGATGGCTTGCCTGAATAATTGGGCCCTTACAGATATAATGCATGTCATAGATCAAATATTTACGCTTGCCAGCTTACCATCAGAGGTAATCAAGCACTTCACCTCTGCCATCATCTTCAAGCATATACTATAATAACTGAGAGCAAAGCATGCAATTATGTGACCTTCTTGTGACTTTGCTTCTGCATAAAGCAGAGCATAATGCATAACTTAGCTCCTTTGCAGTGGGGGTCCTGAGGTTGATGTTATTCACATTTCTGTACCTCTCCTGAGCTTAAGTACCACAAATGGAATGCTCCTCAGGCTATTTTGCATTTGTTTCTTTATGTAGCTACTGAATGCTTTCCAAATGGTCAAGCCCTATTTGTGTAAAATATATATACACAATAAATATAACTGCAGGCATCCCTTTATGTATGCCTCTGTTATTTCTTTACCTAGAGTGGTTGGTGCCGATGTTTAAATACTTGCAGAAGAATTTTGCCCATCATATGGCAGAACACAAGAGAAGGCGATTGCGGGGCTTGTATCAAAAGATGGAAGATGCAACATAGAGTTTGGAAATGTAGAGGAACAGTCAAGGCTCGTCTCTTGGTGACATCTGACTACTGTCTTGGATCTCCGGTGGAGGTACAAAATGACTATCTTCATTTCTGCATTCTTAGGAGCTGGTTCCTCTTGGCCTCCTGTGGTACATAGTGGCATACATGCACAACGACCTGCCAGAGTTCAGACCTTCAAAGAATCACACTCCCTGTGTAGACAACATCAATGGCTTGACCTCTGCTTTCTTGTTCTCCTTTGGAGACCCAGGTCACAATTGGCTATGGCTTCAGGTGTGTTACAGAACAGTGTGCCACTGCTATTTTTCTGTTGATTTTCCAGTCTATCCTAGGAGTTATCATAAACTCCTTTATGTGTGGGCTATCTTGGCCAAGATCTCTAGACCCAAAAAGAGAGCAAAAACCATAACATTCAGTAAGAATGCCGTCATCAGCAAACGTGCAGGGAAACTGTGTCTTCTCATAAGAGTGGCCAATCTCAGAAAAAGTCTTCTGATTGGGAGTCACATCTATGGAAAGCTCTTGAAAACCACCATCACACCTGAAGGAGAGACTATAATCCTGGATCAAGTCAACACAGACTTTGTTGTTGATACTGGCAATGAGAACCTGTTTTTCATCTGTCCCTTGACAATTTACCATATCATTGACAAGCATAGTCCCTTCTTTGACATGACAGTAGACACCATCCACCAGCACGACTTTGAGCTGGTGGTGTTTCTAGATGGGACAGTGGAATCTACCAGTGCAACATGCCAAGTGAGGACATCATATATCGCTGAGGAGGTGCTGTGGGGCTACCGTTTGCCCCCATTGTTTCGAAGACCAAAGAAGGGAAGTACAGGGTGGACTTCCACAACTTCGGCAAACCTGTGCCAGTAGATACACCACATTGTGCCTTTTGCCTCTACAATGAGAAAGATGCTAAAGCCAAAGCGAAGATGGGATACGTTAATCATGGCTTTGTGTTGCAAGAAATCAATGAAACCAGCGACACAAAAATGTAAAATATTCAATTTCTTACTTTTTGATATAATTGATATTTGGCCAAAATCTGGTTTGTATTCTTAATTTTTGCACAGAAGAACCTTATGGTTTGGATACAAAAGTAGCCTTTAAGCTAACCAGAGTAATTTACATAGTAAGCAATATCCTGGATGCTGGACATCGTATTATATTAACTGGATGTATAAACACATATATTTATATTTATTAGAATGACACATTCAATGCAGATTTTCTAGAATTTTCAGTCAAATGAATCACGTTGGATAGTTTTCTATTTCTAAAAGGCTTCTATCACTTGGGTAATTGGAAGAAACGAGAATTTGGTGTTGAGAGTGATTAACAGATTGATTGATTATTGAGCAGCAATTATTATAATGGTATGTCATGACCTTATGATAAATGTTTTTTAATTAGAAGATTATCCAAAGTGAACAAGTACACATGCTGTCTTCTCAAATACAATCTCATAGAACAATGAGGGAAAATAAATACCAGTATACCTCAGTTAGTAAAGTGGATATGTTCCTATGTATTACTTCTTTAACAGACAAGATGATACTACAGGCAGTCCTCAAGTTATAAACATTTGACTTACAAACAACTCATAGTTAAGAATGGGCGTGAGACAACAGGCAGTTAGATAAATCTACCCCTCAAAAAGAAGGGAAATTCAGTCCTGAAAGAGTTTATCATGGAGAAAATGTATCTCAACTGAAGCTTTCAGCAATCTGTGTTTCCATAATGAGCCAAATTTTTCAAAATCCAATGATGACAAGGACAGAAAGTGAGGGCACCAACAGCAACACAAACACTACAGGGGTGTTAACCCTTCCCTATGTTATCCAAAGAGGGGACTGCCTGTATTAGCAGAAATTACTCCTTTGCTTACTATCTGATCCATTTGTTGAGACAGTTCTCATACCTGTTGTAAGTTTTGTCTGGCGAAGTGGATCTCATTCTTTGAAAGTTTATACCAAATAAAACTTGCTTGTCTTTAAGGTGCCATAAGACTCTTCATTATCGTCCAGGTGATGGGGATGTCCAGCTTCCGACCCTGGACGGTGTGGCGCTATGCCCATCACCTTTTGTAAAGAGCTTGGGAGTTCATTTGGACTCTCAATTGACTATGGAGACCCAGGTCTCCATGGTCAGCAAAACAGTTTTTTTCCATCTTAGACAGGCAAGGCGGCTGGCCCCCTATCTATCCCGTAATGACCTGGCCACGGTGATCCAAGCCACGGTCATCTCGAGACTTGACTACTGTAACCCACTCTACGTTGGCCTTCCTCTGTCGGTGACCCGGAAGCTCAAGCTGGGGCAGAACACTGCCGTCCGACTCCTGTCTGGTACTCCAGCAGGTTGTCACATAACACCTACCTTGCAGGATCTGCACTGGCGCCCAATTGAGCACCGGATCACCTTCAAAGTGTTGGTACTTACCTTTAAGGCTTTGCACGACCTGGGGCCAGTGTAGCTGAGGACCGTCTCTCTCCATATTGCCCTATGAGATCACTCCGTCTGAAAATACCAACCTGCTGGTTATCCCATCGGCGAAGTCATTTAAGCTAACGGCAACCCGCAGGAGAGCGTTCTCCGTGATTGCTCCCACGCTGTGGAATGCCCTCCCGGCTGAAACGCGTGCTCTCCAGGACCTCTTTCCCTTCAGGCGGGCATGCAAGACGTATCTCTTCCAACAGGCCTTTGGCCTATAGGCTCCGCTAGTACATAGCCGCCGATACTGTGGTATACCGCATTATGTTGTGCTCTGCATTTTGCACATCATGCTGTATTTTAATCTTGATGTTTTAAATTTCTGTTGTATTTTAATGTGTACTAATGTGTTTTAATATGTTTTTATTGTATTTTACCTGTTGTGAGCCGCCCCGAGCCTTCCGGGAGTGGCGGCCTAGAAGCCTAATAAATAAATAAATAAATAAATAAATGAATAAATAAATAACAAAATTATTTTAAGGTTTATTTTCAAGTCAAGGAACAGTTTCCAATATTGACAACATTGTTATCAATGTTCAATCTGTTTCCTTTCCCCTAAGATACATTATTTTTGTCTGCAAGGCAAAGGTTCTCATTCTGAAGTAAGTATATTTGTCATGAGCAAATAGAAACAAACCTTGTTTTAATCCTGTGGTCATGGTGATGCTATGGTTTTGGTGAGTCTGAAATGCTGAAATGTTCACTCACAGATTACTTCTTGGGATATTTCTTTTTGTATAAAAGGAGGGGGTGTAGTGGCGGAGAGAAGAGATACATTAATTGTTAATTATGTGCTTCACCTGGAAGTTGCAGCAACTGTTATGAATCTGAGATGTTAGGCTCCAAATAACCCAAAGTTGGGGTTATTCCTCCATAAATATATCAAGAGTACCAGAAGTAAACTTCACAACCAGCATAAACTGTGTGGTGAATCTGGGATAAGCTTCTATTCTTAGGATGGCAAAAGATTGCAGAGTTGGAATTTTAGGCTCAAAAATATTAATTGAAGTAAAAGAAATACATTCTATATAGAAAAGGTCTTGGAGCTAACTCGCACTAAATCTCATCTTCTAAAGAAAGGTAAAAGGATAAAAGTAAAAAAATCCATGCAGCTACATTTTGCCTAAAGAGAGAGGCAAAATGCATCTGCATTGGAAGGAAGAAAAGGCAGAAGATACAATAGAGGATGGCCACATGGCCAGCCCAGGGCAATAAAAATACTTTTAAAAAGGAAGTTCCCTCACAGAGATTCCTTTGCTACATCTTCAAAGGGGGAGGAGACAGTGGCCGGCAGGAAGGGAGAAAACAAAGCCCTTTCAGGAAAATATACATAGGAATGTGGAAGAGGAATCCCTCAGCCTAATCCTATCTCTAATCTAACTACTCATTGAGGTCTGGAGGCTTGATGACACAAGGGACTTTTTTCTTACCTGGAAATTAGCTTCTCCAAAATAAAGCATTACCACCCTAGACTCCTTCCTGAAGGTAACCGTCAAAATCTAGATCTGGCATCATAATGAGATGGAATAGAAATGTGCAGGAACTGGATAGGGATGCAAATGATTGAAACATATTGTATAATTGGAAAATTAAAAACTTTTATAGCAACTGATTACTACCACTGTTGAGTGTAATAACTGGAAAGGCAGCACTTGCTTAGCTCTGATGGGTGTTTACCATGACCGTACTAATTAGATTATCCTTTGAAAATGAATAGGTTGATGCTTAAAGAATGAATCCGCCTTTAATAGCATTATTTTTTTATTTTCCTTTCTTGTTCCTTTTGCTATGACAAGATAGAGATGGCTGGGCTTCCCCTCCCTGCAGCTGTAACAGTATAGTTGTAATTATGCTACATCAGGTAAGCTTGGTTTGGACTCAACAGTAGCAATTCTGCCCTGCTGTAGCAGACTTGTGATTTTAGTGCAGAGGAGGCCCTTTTCAGATCAGAAAGGGTCATGACACAATTTCCAAAGTTTTAAGTCTAGGTCTAAAGGCATAACTATGGTCGTTGCATAAATAAACAAATTTCAAGGAGGAGGAGAGGTGTTAGCTATTTCACCTTGTTGCAGAAAAAGCACCAAGAAACTTACTATTGCTGTGTGCTTTCAAGCCAATTCTGACTTATGGAGATCTTAATAATAATAATAATGATGATGATGATGACGATGATCTTTATTTATAACCCGCCACCATCTCCCCAAAGGAGACTTGGGGCGGCTAACATGAGGCCAAGCCCAAAAGCAGTACAACACTGGATTATCTGGCAGTGTGGACTCGTATTATCCAGATTAAAGCAAAAACCCTGGGATCAGATCCTGAGATATAGGGCCTGTCTGGAAGGGCCCTGAAACTGGGAAAGAAAGACTTATAGTCAAGAAGAAGCACCTAGTGGGGCAGCGGGTTAAAGCACTGAGCTGTTGAGCTTACTGACCAAAAGGTTGGCAGTTCAAATCTGTGAAGCGGGGTGAGACCCTACTTTTAGGCCCGGCTTTTGCCAACCTAGCAGTTCAAAAACATGCAAGTGTGAATCATTAGGTGCCGCTTCTGTGGGGTGGTAATGGTGTTCCATGCAGTCATGCTGGCCACATGACCTTGGAGGTGTTTATGGACAACACTGGTCTTCAGCCTAGAAATGGAGATGAGTACCACCCCTCAGAGTTGGACACGACTAGACGTAATGTCAGGGAATCCCTTTGCCTTTACTATGGCCAAGAAGTGTTTGAATTCTAACTCCCAGTGTCCAATCCAACACTCAAATCATATATTGTCTCTCTTGAAACATGTGTCACCTAGAAAACTATCATCCTGAAGTTTATATATGTAGCTTTATGCATACTTGATGCAAAACCTTTAAATGAATTGCAAGAATGCATCATAGGACACCAGCAGAAGTGGCTTCTGTGTGTCTGGGAGCCAAGCTGTGAAGTACAGGTGTGCACTAATCTGTTCTTTAGGTTTGGTTCATCATGAATGCAGTGCTGTTCTGAGCTAGAAAAGACATACTAATAGTTACCAAGTAAACTTGGAATATACACAACCTCTTCTCGTGGGGGTCCTGTTGATTGTTCCTGGAGGAAATGCCTGCCAGTTCCAGCATGACTGTGGTGGACCAGAGAGTGGGGAGATAGCACATTCGAGGCAGAGCTCAACGGCCCAAGAACAATGAATGGGATTTCCTCTCCATCCAGAGCAAGCTCTTTGTTAGCACTGAGATAAAAGTCCCAGGCCAGGAAAGAGAGTCTATCAGGGAAACACAGAATCCTGGAGGAAATCTATTTCTGAGCTTGTCATGCCATGGCCACCAAGAGAAAGTTCACAGTTAGGAAGATGAAAATAATCGTAACCTTTCTGAACAGGCATGTTGGGATCAAGCCCAGTGGCCTGTGCCTTTCCGATTGCCAAGCTGGATGTTTTTTCTGTTGAGTTCCATCAGTTGTAGGAGCTTTGACGAAAATGCTCATTTCTTATAAGAGAGACTGATGGTTTCCTTGTCAGTGGCAGCAAATGATTCCATTCAGGGTTTCAGTCCAAACTTTAAGTGAGGTCCCCAAAGTAGTTTCAGCTACTTCCACAGACTTTTAAAAATTGGACTAAAACCAAAGCAGACTCACCATTCTACTTGCGAGGAAACGATAGCTTCCATGGTTCCAAAGGTGATATGATTGAGCAAAGCCACTGTTGTAAATTAGGGATTGCAGGAATCCAGGGATCCATCTCCCTTCCTCAATCTTCCTGCTGGCTGCACCCTCCCATTGGTGCTCCCAAATACTTCTTTTGTGTTCTGCGTCCTTCCCAAAATGGTGACAGGAAGTGTTGAGGCATCATTTCTTGTTGCCATTGCAGTCTTGTAAGTCTTTTTGTCTGGGATTTGGGAGTTTTGAGGGGGCTCTGTGTAATTTTTAGGCAAAAACCACTCAAATTAATACCAAAATAATAATGATTTATACTTTTTCAAGGAGACTAGCTGAGTTTGGCAACTGCATGTAGTTTTTGAACTATACTTTATTCATGTGTTTTTAAAGACATGTAGGTAGTGTCAGGATTGGGAAACCTGAGCTTTGGGGAAGACCAGGTTCCCAACCTGCCATGAGGCAGCAGCGACCTTTGCCTTAATTCCTGACGCGACCTTTGTCCTACTTTTCATGAGACTGCTGAGTCAGACTGGGAGTGAGGTAACTTCCAGGTGCCTAGGAGGGAAGTGAGGTAACTCCTCCAGGCTTGGACATTGGACATTGAGACTCATGACGCTGACTCTGTGACCCTGGGGTCATGCCCCTATGGACTACTGGGATTGCTGATTCATGGAAGGCTGATGAAACCCCATCTGGACATTGCATGGGAAGGGGAGGGGCTACCGGGGTATTTAAGGTGTGTTTGGGTGGCGGGCCGGTGCTTTAGCTTCACGGGTGCCGTACCTTCAATAAAATCGTGTTGGACCAAGCTGACTTCTACGCGTGATCCCTACCGTGTTTTGAAGAGTCGTTACAGAAGCTAAAGCCCCTGACCAGCTATCCCAGCAATGGCGAGGTTGGCGTGGAACGAGGAGAAGTATCTGGACAGCTGGGTTTTGGATGAGAATGAAGAGATCCGAAGAACCCAGGAGTGGGAGTGGACTACTCTAGACCAGGTGGGGAGTCCAGATGTATCCCGAGAATTGATGGCCCAAGAGAGGAGGCTCCGTGAGGGGGAGCAGCTCTGGCAAGCCCAGGTGGACGAGATGGTGGCCAGCCGAGCGAAGAAGAGAGAAGGGGCTTGGCAGATGGAAGAGCGCAGGAACACTGTCCAAGCGGTGGAGCGTCGAGGTGGTCGTTTGGGAGTGATCCAGGCGGTGGAACACCGAGAGGCTCGCTTGGAAGACCAGGCGGTGGAGTGCCAGGGCGCTCGTCTGGAAGGGATCCAGTGGGATCCGGAGAAGCGTGCCAGGGATGGTAAGGTGGACCTGGCAACGGGAGGGGGTAGTGAGACCCCAGATCCGGAATCACCGTCAAAATTTGACGTGTTAAGCTGTCAAATAGAAGCAGTGGTGCAGACGATGAACCGGTTGTCCCAGAGGTTGGATGAGAGGGACCAGAGAGAGTCAATGTGGCAGGCTCCAGGAGGTGGAGATTTTACCTATCATTCCTGGATGGATGGAGCCTCGGGTGAGCGTCCTAGATCTCCTTCGGGAGTGAGGAACCAAAGTCGAGGTCGGGAGAGTCCTGTTTCAGCGCGTCCTAGATCTCCTTCGGGAGTGAGGATGATGGGCGAGGATGGCCTGAAGAGTCCAAAGCCGGGTCCAGGAGTCCCATCAGCTGGAATGGGGAGAGGTATTGCGAGACCTGGAAATTGGCCAGGGCAAAGAATGGCTTCCCAGGAATTTGGAGGCCGAATGAAAAAAGAGCCGTTGCGAGTAGAGTTTGAAGGGGAAGCATCCAAAGTTGCCTTTTTTATTGCAGCAGTACAAGACCATATGGAAGATTATGGACATTTATATCCCAGTGAAAGTAGCCAAGTAAGAGCTGTTGGTGCTGTGTTCAAAGGTCGTGCTGCGGAGTGGTATGTACAGTGCCACGATCGTCGGGATCCCTGCCTTGGGTCGGTGAGGAGGTTCCTGTGTGCCATCAGGAACAGGTTTCGGGATCCCCTTGAGAGGATTAAAGCGAAGGAGGCGTTGCGGTGCTTGACCCAAGGTACCAAGTCGGTGACCGAGTATGCCAAGAATTTATGGGACTCGCAGGGAAGGTGGCAGAATGGTCCCAAGCCACCTTGTTGGAGATGTTCAAGGACGGTTTGCGCAGGGAGGTTTTGGAGTGGTGCCTTCACCGCGATGATCCAGGAGATATTGACGGATGGATCCAATCGGCGGGCAACGTAGAAGGAATCCTGGCCCAGGTGCGGAGGCGGCAGGCTCAACCGATGAGGTCAAGAGGTGGTGGTCGTGCATGGAGAGAGAGTCGGCCTAGAGGGATGGAAGCTAAGTCTGTTGGTGACAACCGTTCCAGTGTTAGCAGGAAGCCGATGCTGAATCGAGTTCGGTGTTATGCTTGTAACCAACCCGGGCATTTTGCTTATCAATGCCCACAGAAGCCGGCAGTGAAAGTGGCGGCAGCTAAGGCTGCTGTGGTGGACAATGTTGAAAGCGTGAAGGTTGGGGTGAGGAATAACATACAATGTACTTTGGGATTAATTAAGGGTGATCTTGTGGTGAAGAAAAAAGCTTTAGTTGACTGCGGGTGTTCTGAGAATATCATGTCACCTCAGTTAGTTGAGGAGTTGGGTGGTGAGACTGAACCGTTAGAGACTCCAGTTACCTTTAAGCAATTGGATGGGACAACTATTGAGGGTGGACCTTTCTCTGCAGGGACGAAAGGGTTAAAGGGGCGAGTAGGACCATGGGAGGGGAGTATTGACTTTGTTATGGCTCCCATAAAAGGGCATGAGGTAGTTTTAGGTATGCCTTGGTTAGAAAAAGTGAACCCCAAAATCGATTGGAAGGCAGGAACGGTGCAGTGTGCCCCTAATGTGAAGAGAACGGTTAATAATGAAGTGAAAGGGGTGCCTCAGGAGTATTGGGATTATGTTGATGTGTTTAACCCAAAGTTAGCCCAAAAGCTCCCTCCTCTAAGAAATGTACAATGTAGCATAGAGATAAAAGAGGGGGCAGTTTTACCTAAACCGAAAATTTATGCAATGATTGTCAAAGAGAAAATTGCCTTAAGAGAACAGATAGATGATTACCTGAAGAAGGGGTTTATTAGGCGGTCAGAATCCCCTTTAGCCGCACCAGTGTTATTTAGGGAAAAGAAAGATGGTAAGTTGAGATTGTGCATTGACTATAGGGGGTTGAATGCAGTTAGTACTACAAACTGCTATCCCCTGCCGCTGATCAAAGATCTGTTGGGATTGTTAGGAGGTTGTAAGTTTTTTACGAAATTGGATTTGATCGACGCGTTCCATATGATTCGGGTTAAAGAAAGTGACCAGTGGAAGACCGCGTTTTCGTGCCCTCTAGGATTATTCGAGTGGATCGTGATGCCCTTCGGTTTAGCAGGATCTCCAGGTCTGTTTATGCAATTAATTAATGAGGTGTTGCACCCCCTTTTGTATAAAGGGGTCTTTGTGTACTTAGATGACATTGTGATAGCGACGAGTACGAAAGAGGAGCATGTTAGGTTGGTGCGAGAGGTGTTAGAGCGGTTGAGGCAAGCTAGTTTGTTTGCGAAGCTGAGTAAGTGAGTTTGGTAAGAATCAGATTGATTTCTTAGGATATAGGATTGGTGAGAGTGGTGTGGCCATGGATCCGGCGAAGGTGAATGACGTGTTGAGTTGGGAGGCTCCGCGCACCCGACGGCAATTGCAGGCTTTCTTAGGGCTAGCGAATTTCTATCGGACTTTTATCCCCAGATTTGCTGCTATAGCCCTCCCACTCACTGAGCTATTGAAGACCAAGGGTAAAGGAGAATCCAGGAAGGTTAAGTCCCCAGGTGCAGTGTTGAATTGGGACCAGGGTTGTCAGGAAGCTTTTGTGAGGTTGAAGAAAGCCTTTACTGAGGGGCCATTGTTGTTGCATCCTGATGTGAATAAGCCTTTGTCGTTCAGTGTGATGCTTCTGCTTGGGCATATGGGGGGGCCTTGTTGCAAGAGGATGGTCAAAGGAAATTGAGACCTTGTGCTTATTTTTCGAAGAAATTTGGGGAACATGAACGTAAGTGGCCGGTGTGGGAGAAGGAGGCATTTGCAGTGCGCAATGCGTTAGTAACTTGGAGACAGTTTCTAGAAGGGGCTGCATTTCCGTTTGTGGTAATGACTGATCACCAGAATTTGAAGTATTTAAGGAACCCGCAGAAGTTGTCCCCGAAGTTGGTGAGGTGGTCCCAGTTTTTCAATCGGTTTAACTTTAGGTTACAGCACATTAAAGGTAAAGAGAACGTTGTGGCTGATGCTTTGTCTCGATATCCTAGTGTAGGGGAGAATGGGTTGCATAAAGAAGGAGAGGTTTTTCCAAAGAGCAGTGGGGTTGTGCGGTGCAGACCCGGTCGCAGGAGAAGGCGGTGCTAAAAGGAAGTGGAAGATGTGGATGAATGGAGCTTAGAGTTACAGAGGAGTTATGTTGATGATCAGTGGTTACAGGAGCATAAGAAGGATTGTGTTATGGTAAAGGAATTGTGGATGGTTGGTGGTAAAATTTATGTCCCCAAGAGGTTGCGAATGAAGGTGTTGGGGATGATGCATGATCACAAGACAGCTGGGCATTGGGGGATGACTAAGACTGTGTTAGCTGTTAAGAAGAGGTATTGGTGGCCGGGCATGAAGGTGGAGATAAGGCAGTATGTGGAAGGCTGTGAAAGGTGTGCTAGAAGCAAGGTTCCCTCTGCTAAGCCGCGGGGTTTAATACAAGTGGTGGCTGATCCGGTGAAACCGTGGACGCATGTTAGTACGGATTTTGTAGGTGAGTTGCCTGGCAGCCGAGGTTATCGTTACATATGGACGGTCTTGGATATGTTTTCTAAGCAAGCCCATTTCATTCCCTTTGAAGGGGTTGCCGCCAGCGAACGCTTGGCGGAGCTGTATGTGCAGCATGTGTATAGGCTACATGGTTGTCCGGAGCAGGTGTTGAGTGACAGGGGAGTCCAGTTTACCGCTCAGTTTTGGGGAAGGTTTTTAGAGGTATTAGGTGCACAAAGACGTTTGACATCTGCTTATCATCCTTGTAATGGCGCTGTAGAAAGAATGCATAAATCCTTAGGAACCTATCTGCGGGTGTTCAGCAATCAGGAACAGAATAATTGGTCTGATCTCCTGCCATACGCTGAAGTGGCTTACAATAGCTCCGTACATTCTTCGACTGGAAGGTCCCCATTTGAGATCGTTTATGGGCAAGAAGTAGCTCCATTGCCTCAGCTTTTGGAGATGGAAGGGGGAGGAGAAAGGGTGGAATGGAAAGGGCAAGCCAGAGAGGTTTGGAAGGAAGTGGCGGAGGCTTTAAGGAAGGCACAACGGTCCTATAAGCTGTTCGGAGATCGCAAGCGGCAGGAAGGGGAGGAGTATGCTGAAGGGGATTTGGTGTGGCTATCTACAGAGAATTTAAAATTAGGATATAAGTCTAAAAAGTTAAGTCCGAAATATGTTGGGCCTTTTAAAGTAGAAAGGGTTGTGAATAAGGTATCATATACCCTGTTATTGCCTAAGAGTCTGGGGAAGGTTCACCCAACTTTCCATTGTAGTTTTTTGAAAAAGTATGTGAATCCATTTCCACCACGGGATTGAATATGTTTTATTTCCTCAGGGGGAGGACGAGGTGGATGAGACCGTTATGTCAGGATTGGGAAACCTGAGCTTTGGGGAAGACCAGGTTCCCAACCTGCCATGAGGCAGCAGCGACCTTTGCCTTAATTCCTGACGCGACCTTTGTCCTACTTTTCATGAGACTGCTGAGTCAGACTGGGAGTGAGGTAACTTCCAGGTGCCTAGGAGGGAAGTGAGGTAACTCCTCCAGGCTTGGACATTGGACATTGAGACTCATGACGCTGACTCTGTGACCCTGGGGTCATGCCCCTATGGACTACTGGGATTGCTGATTCATGGAAGGCTGATGAAACCCCATCTGACATTGCATGGGAAGGGGAGGGGCTACCGGGGTATTTAAGGTGTGTTTGGGTGGCGGGCCGGTGCTTTAGCTTCACGGGTGCCGTACCTTCAATAAAATCGTGTTGGACCAAGCTGACTTCTACGCGTGATCCCTACCGTGTTTTGAAGAGTCGTTACAGGTAGATTAATATATGATGATATTGCAACATAAACTTATACATATAGACCTAACCATGTATACTCCAGGGATATATAATTTTTAAACTTGTAGGATTCATTATCTGTTGTTGCTTGGGGACGATTGTTAATAAGGTTTGGGCTTAAATAAGATTTGTTATTTTTACTTTATCAATGAGGTCCATTAAAAAACCACTACTTAAAATAATAGAATCATAGAATCATAGAGTTGGAAGAGACATCATAGGCCATCCAGTCTAACCCCTTCCCAAGAAGCAGGAAAATTGCATTCAAAGCACCCCCAACAGATGGCCATCCAGGGTCTGTTTAAAAGCCTCCAAAGAAGCCTCCACCACACTGGGCAGAGTTCCACTGCTGAACAGCTCACAGAAAGTTCTTTCTAATGTTCAGATGGAATCTCCTTTCTTGTAGTTTGAAGCCATTGTTCTGCATCCTAGTCTCCAGGGCAGCAGAAAACAAGCTTGCTCCCTCCTCCCTATGACTTCCTCTCACATACTTATATGTGGCCGTAGCCAGGATTTGATTCCGCTGGGGGCTGAGTTTGTTTCGGGGGAGGGGCTGAGTCTGAGTGAGACAGGGTCTACCCTACCAAACCTTTTGTATTGTTATCCCAATACCCCCATGAATATGGGATATATTGGGCATGGTGATCAGATCATGATATGAATAAACATAATAGTTTAAATAATGTGTCAGTAATAGTTTAAATTATGTGACCACCCTGAAAATTGGGGAGGGGGCTGAAGCCCTTTAAGCCCCGGCTACATGCCAGGCCCTCATCATATCTCCTCTTGTTATCGAACGACCAGACAAGTCCCGCAGACCGACCACGGGACAGAGCCTGCGAGGGTTCAGTTAACCTGGCGAGCTCGGGGTGCCTAGGTCCTCGAAGCCTACCCACCTCCCTTGATCCAATTATGCTCACCAGAACGTCAAGGTAGATGCCACGAAATTGTTTATTCTGCTCAGCTGAGTAGGATGCGACCGCAAATTCCCTGATCCCGCAAAGACGCATGCATATACATTCAAAACATTGGTTTTTAAAGGTTACAGAACTGTCAAAACAATTGAAATTCCCGCCTGCCCCTTCTGGGCCGGGTCCGCTCGATGATTGGTCGGAACGTAGTGATCAGCTGATGGGCGGGATGTTGACCGGCCCGGAGAGCCAATCGGCGCCACTCCCATTTGCCATCCCAGCCAATCAGGAGTCATGGCCATATATGGAGTTCCAGGAAGGGAAGCTTTAGACGGAGATTGCTGTCAATATTTGCATATGAGTAAAACAAAGAGTCCCAGGCAGGTAAACGACCTAAAATGGCACCTTTAGGAGTGATGGGATTAGTGAATTTGAAGATGAATAGGGAAGGAGGAAGAAAACTTGGTGACAGAAGACTCACTCAAGCCTTTTGTGTGACAGAGGGCCTATTGTGGGACGTGGGGGCTAGGTTCCGAGGCTAACCCTGCTCCCGCTGTGAAAACAAATATTTGATGTCCGATTCCAAAGACAGGATTAATTGGTCTAAACTCCGATGATTAATACTCTTTTAGACTGGCAAACGCGGCCCGGCTAGGCACGGGTGATCCATAACAAGGCTTCTGCCAGATAGCTCATGCAATGTTGAACAATTGGTGATCCATTTAAGTTTCAGAATGGGAATCTGGCAACTTCCTCTTAGCTGAGACAATAACAAAATACAGGCAATCTTACATGGCAAAGAGGGAAGGGAAGAGCTTACAAGGGGTCAATAGGAACGGGGGACAATGTCATACACGTACAGATACAGGAGTTCATTTTTATGGTTATGATTTCCAGTTTCCAGCTGTGAGTCCAACATAAGCAGAACCCCTTGCTTCAGGCCACCTCCTTTCTCTGAGCTTGCCATGCTGGGCTTTTAGGCTCCCAAGATGGGGGAAGAGAGGAAAGAAAAGATGAAAAAGAGAAAGAAAACAAAATGGGTTTCCTTCCTCCTCCCTTGAGGGCCTCAACCCGGGACCTGCCCGGACGGCCTTGTCCAACCGCATGAGCCACCGCACCTTTCCTCCAGTGCAACTTCTCTTCGCAGTCTTAAGGCGCCCGGGAGGTGGGAATAAAGAAAAAAATATATATTTTTCGGGAAAATGCAGGAAAGGGTCAGGGAAGGACAAGAACCTAGGCGGCAGAGTCCTGCAGCCTTAGAGGGGGGAACGTGAGGGTTTTCACCCGGGAACAGGCGTGTGTGTGAAAGTTGGGACTTGTTCACTGCTGAACTACCTGCAGCTTGAGCTGCCGATTTCCCGATAACAAATCCTCCCTTAGTACTAAA
>JARBWK010001600.1:0-18252 GCA_030556195.1 Anolis apletophallus | reverse complement strand
TCATGAATTTGAAGTCGTTTTTCCTCTTTTCTCTTGGCTTTAAATAACTACATTGTTCAGCTTTCAATAAAGTATGAGATATTTAGAATGGTTACAGCCCCATACATATATCTGTACATATTACAGCAACAAGGAGAAAACACCCCCCATTTTTGGTTTAATTTATGCCTCACTTGGCAATCAAATAAAACCAGGGAGTGCATGTTCATAAAAAAAAGATGGCTGGGATCCACAGGGCCTATTATTTTATGTCTCTAGGAAATGTGGTTTCCATGTAATCCCCATGGTTCTTCCCCAAATAGCTAGTGGCAGGTTCTAGAAGTTAGTTTAAAAAATGACACCTGAGAACCCAAAATGGTGAGCTTTGGTTCAAACTCATTCTGGATTTCATATTAATGAGGTGTTTATTTAACTTTAAAAACTTTTTTTAAAAATACAAAAATAACCTTTCCCTAAAGGACACCCAGATGTTGCTGTGATGGGTAGGAAGCAAATGGCGCTCTTCCACTTTGCAAATCCATCTATATCGTCTTGGTTTCAATGCAAGGCTTAAACTGATTCCTATATCTACCCCACCCCATTTTAGATTTAATAAATGGCAATAGAACACTAGTATACTCATACTCCGTTTGGTATCATTTGAAAATGTTTGGAAGTCTGTGTATTATTTCTAAATTTCACTTTACTAATGTATATACTTCCTTGTCAATTGGTGATTGATCAACTAGGCCAATGCACACAATGTTTAACTTTCATGAATTTGAAGTCGTGTTTCCTCTTTTCTCTTGGCTTTAAATAACTACATTGTTCAGCTTTCAATAAAGTATGAGATACTGCTAGAATGACGTTACAGCCCCATACATATATGCTGTACATATTACAGCAATTCACAAGGAGCAAACATCCCCCATTCTCTGGTTCTAATTCATGCCTCACTTGGCAATCAAATGAAAGCCATGTGAGTGCATGTTCAGTAAAGAAAAGATGGCTAGGATCCACAGGAGCCTATTACTTCTATGTCTCTAGGAAATGTGGGCTTCCATGTAATCCCCCATGGTTCTTCGACCAGAATAGCTAGTGGCTAGAAGTTCTAGAAGTTAGATTAAAATGACACCTGAGAACCCAAAATAGGTGAGCTTTGGTTCAAACTCATTCTGGATTTCATATTAATGAGGTGTTTATTGTGACCATCTGTTCCTTTTTACAGCCCTGATAATTTTTGAAAAAACTCTTGTCCGCAATAGATGGATTTTAGCTAGTTAGATGTCAAAGGAAATGTATGCTATTTCCAGGCTGCATTATTAATAATTTAACCAAACAGCTTTTCTTAAGAAAATCATTGGAAAGAGTATTCAACATTTACATAAATTTAGAACAATAATGACGTACATTTAGAGTCTGGAATATCGTCAACAAGAAGCTGATGAAGTGTTACCGCTGTCAAGAACTGATGAGTTGTTGTTGAGATCCTTTCAAAAGGTTTGTGTGATGCTGCGTTGTGTGATAACAAGAATGTCATTGAAAAGGAAAAGGCTAAGATCATGTGTGTGTTCATAGAGCCTGCAAGCAATAAAAGCAAAAGATCAGTCTTTCCAATTATACAGAAAATAGATAGACAGACAGACAATCCTGCCTTTCTCTCAATGACAGAACCTAAGGCAGTTTTTGTATTGATGTCTGAGAACCTATAGAATAGATTGTTAATCTGTTAAATACACACACACACACACACACACACATATATATATATATATCTGGCTATATGTATAAGGTGTTTATGAGACATAATTGAATTTTATGTGTAGTCTTGGTCCTAGGTCCAAGACAACTATCTCATTATGTACATACACTATCCTGCTACAGTGTTAGACCAAACCCCAAAAAGTAAATGAGTGTCCATTCCCTCACAGTGCTTTATACAAAGCTATTTATTTACCTGTATGGCACAGCAACTCTCTCAGAACAGCACTTTAGCAGGGCTACGTCTTGGGTTCTGATTAGTAACCTACTGGCTTTCAGTAACTTCTGTGAATTAAATAGTGAGTTGTTAAACTTTATTCCAAGTTCAGTTCTTTCTCATGTATCTTGCATTTAATTGCTCACTGTTAATTATATTTCTAAAGTATTTAAATACCATAAGAATGTGATGCATTTTAACATGTTCTAAAGTGGTGCTATATAGGCATACCTCCATTAACAAAGATTCTGACAAACCCCTTTAAATGTCTACCCAGCATCTTCTCTTTTCTTCCTTAATCTCTATATACATGGAAGGTATTTTTAATAGCAGGATCAATGTTGATTGGATAGTAAAAGGGATGAAGCAGAACAAGGAGTTCTAGAACTCCAAGTACCAAGTTAATCTTACCAACGCTGCCCGAACGTGCGGATACTTAGAGGAGGGAAACTCGTGACAACTGTGAAGTAGGGTGAAAAACAAAAAGGTTTATTTTCAATCACCAGCTGGAGGGTATTTGCCAACAGAACACAGCTGTAGATAGGGCAAAAGACCCCGTCACATTTCATACAAAGACTTTTATACTCCTAATGGAGTCCATCCAGTTAAACCCACCCCTTCTTCATGGTTAAAACAATCATAATTGGCTGGTGATTACTGTTGTTACATGACATTTCATTAATCCAATAAACACTAAATAAATCATTTGCATCATGTCTCTGTCATCACTAAATATGAGAACAATAGCTTTCTGTAAACTTTCTTTCACACAGTGCAAGCTATCAATTTTTGCCTCTCTCTGTTCTTTTCTCGTTACTTTAGTCCGGGCTTCCTGCCAGCAGTGAAGATAGGACTTTTGCCATGCGCACTGATGTTTTCATTCACATTAAGAATCCCATTACTTTCATTAACTCAAACTGCACTGTATTCCCACTCATCTAGCATATATAGTATAACTTGGCACAGAGTGGATTAGAATGTATATAATCAGGGTGTTAGTCTTCTATAACATGTGCCTTATTGATTCCAGGCACCAAAACCCTCTTTTTCAGAGTTGACACACAGGTAGCATCACTTTCTGACTGTACTTTTTATGCTCGGAAAAGTACCAAACCTGCTTCATTCCAGGATTTCTCTTTTGTGGGAAACCCATCGCAAGGGGTTTCCTACACAAACATCTGGAACACCTATTTAGACCACTTCTTTAGACCAATCAACCCTCCAGTCTCGTGAGACCCCGGGTTTTCCAGTTTTAACAGTATGCACACTCTTCACTGACTCCAAAGAACTCTGTACTGCCTTAGCACAGCATCTGAGCATGATAGGCAGACAGCACATTATGATTAACACTGAACAGACCACCACAATGGTTATCATTACAAGGGAACGCAACCAATGTAAGTTCGGCAGCCAGCCCAACACAGTATTCCAAAAATCACTTGGATCTGAATAAGTTTTCTGTATTTCTCTTGCAGCACCCTGAATTTTACTTAAATCCAGTTCAATCTCTCCAGTCTTATTTATAAAATGACAACACGTTTGATTTAACCACGCACAGAACCCGCCCTCTTTTGAAAGCAGATAATCCAATGCCAGCCTTTGCTGCATTTCCATCTTTGCCAGAGAATTCACTTCTTCCTGCAAAATTAACAAGCCCTCATGGGTGTCATTAGCCAAGGCCTCTAAATCATATGATAACACACGCAACTGCTTTATGTTCCAAGCCACCCCTATCCAAGGGCCTGCAATTGCTACAATCTTCTGGCCTTCTGTTAAGTAAGTTCTGTCAGGATTATAGCCATAACGCTGCACATCCGCAAAAGAGCGTTTCTGAACATGTAAGTATAGATTAGTCACATGAGTCTCTTTGGGGAGCACCCTCAAGCCCCCTGGTTGCAGGGTACCTAGGGTACAAACTCCAGACCAAACCACAGGAAGCACAGGCATTGCTATCTTTCCACAGATCCATACTATTCCCTCTGGAAGTCCAGTGGCACGATAACCCAAACGTCTAGCAGGCAAATTCTGAACCAGGTTCACTATGGCATCTTCCTGATGATTTCTGAACAGGATGTGGGTGCAATTTGAGCTCTCCCAGCTCCAAGTCCACACTCCTGTTGTCCTTAGACCACACCGGCCTCTATACCTGCTTTGCACGGTGATCACGTGATCACAAGCAGGATAGGAACCTAGCTCAATCTGTCTAAACAACTCATACATGCCATCTCTCTGACTTCCTGCATAATAGGGACGTGCCTCTTTTTCCCATTTGAAGCACAGGGCAGCTCTTAACACAGGGGCCCGATGTGTGACCATGAACCAAACCCTTCTAGCTGTCTCTGTCCCGTGCTCCTGCTTCCCTTTCGTGCTATTCCACCCCTGCAATGTTAACACCCCAGATGGAACTATTGGCCAACCGGACCTATGGCTTGAAGGCCCCTGGCTGCAAATCCAGCACGAATTTAAACTTAACTCATGTGACATATTAGTTACAAGTTTGTGAAACATATTTTCCTCCCACCCGCCATGTGTCCCAGTAACATACAATGTCAGTATCAGAGCCATGAATCCAAACACTGTCTTGACCCTTGCGGAGCGCTTACACCTGTAACTCTGTCCCATTAAGATGCATAGCCACCACCGCAATGAAAGGGCCTTTGGCTCTGTCCATCTTAGGGCGTTGCAAAAAGTTTTTGTAATCCTGAGACGAGGGGGTTGCTTGGATCCACGGAAGACTCCAAAGCAACCGGCGACCTCTTTACCCTCGAGTAATGGATCCAAGGGCGAAGACCTTGGACCTTGACGGCTGTTGGCGTGCTCAGGAGCACGGTATACGGCCCTCTCCATCTCGGCTGCAGCGGACGCAGGTTCCAGTCCTTAACAAGGACTGATTCGCCAACTGAAAAAGAGTGAAGAGAAGTAGACGGGAGAGGAGGTCGCAAATCTGCAGTGTATTGACTAAGTTTCTCTAGCTGTTTCCCTAACATCTGAACATCTTGCAAAGTCTGTTGATGTCCTAACACATGGCTGTCAGAAGTCTGTCCACACATTGGTTTTAAGTTCAAAGGAGGCCTGCCATACAGTCTTTCAAATGGTGACAAGCCTGTCTTCTTATGTGGTGTACACCTGACTCTTAGGAGAGCCAAGGGTAACGCCATTCTCCAATTCAACTTAGTCTCTTGGCAGATCTTTGCTAAACAGTTCTTTAAAGTTCGATTGGCTCTTTCTGCCCTGGCAGAAGATTGCGGGTGATACGCACAATGAAGGCGCCACGTGATTCCCAGCAGCTTACACAGTCCCTGAACCACGTGGTGCACATATGAAGGCCCGTTATCTGAGCCTATCTGCAAAGGCATGCCGAATCTAGGAATAATGTCTTTCATGAGGCCTTTTACTACCTCAGCTGATCGCTCTGTGCGTGTAGGAAAAGCTTCAATCCAACCCGTGTAAGAATCTACAAAAAGCAGCAAATAACGGAAGCCTCCGCTCATTGGCATTTCTGTAAAGTCTGTAACTAACACTTCAAAGGGCCAATTCCCTTGATACTGTATCCCAGGCGCTTTCAAAGGCCCCTCTTGGGTTATTCTTTGCACATGTCCAGCATCTTTTTGCAGCCAAGGACGTCAGGCTGTGCAATCCGTTGATGTACATCTGTCTTTCCAGGAGCGCTGCCAGGGCGCTTTTCCCTAAGTGTGTGTTCTCATGGTAGAACTGTACTATGTGCCACGCTTTTGTCTTAGGAACAAATACGCGGTTGTCTGGCATCTTTATGAAACTATCTTCCCAATCTCCACCCTCGCTCAAAGCCCATTCCTCTTCCTCTCTAGTGTAATTGCATTTCTCCACTTTGGGCTCTGAGTCAGTGAGATTTAACATTACAGGTGTGTATTTCTGAGTAGCTACCTCTTTGGCAGTCAGATCCGCTAGCCTGTTTCCCTGAACCACCGGATCATTGCCCTTTTGATGTGCTTTACAGTGCATCAAAGCCACTTTGCTAGGAAGCCAAACAGCATCCAACAGATCTAACATAGCATCTGCATATTTGACAGCCTTTCCAGCAGAGGTCAAAAAGCCTCTTTCCCTCCACAATGCCCCGTGACAATGAAGCGTTAAAAACGCAAAACGAGAATCTGTATAGATATTAACCCTTTGCCCTTCGGCCAGTTTTAAAGCATGAGTCAGCGCAATCAGCTCAGCCAGTTGGGCCGAGTCCCAGGAGGTAGGGGCTCCGCTTTGAGCACCCCATCCTCCCAGGAGACAACAGCATAGCCGGCATAACGCACTCCCTCTCTTATAAAACTGGATCCATCCGTGTATAGGGTTAATTCTACCTGTTCCCAAGGGAAATCACGCAAGTCTGGCCTACTGGAATAGACTAAATCCATTGTCTCAATGCAGTCATGTTCTGAGAGGTCTGAAGGGCTAGGCAAAAGTGTTGCCGGATTTAACATGGGACACATCTCTAGGGTAACGAGGGGGTTGTTACACAAGACACCCTCATACTTAGTCAGTCGTTCATTTGTCAGCCAGCGGGGACCCTTGGAATCTAGAAGTGCTTTCACATGATGGGGGACCCTCACTGTGAGTGCTTTCCCAAGTGTAAGCTTGGTGGCTTCTCTGATTAAATCCACCGCAGCTGCAACAGCCCGCAAACAGGGGGGCAGCCCCCTGGCTACCGTGTCTAACTGCTTGGACAGATAAGCTACTGGGCGTTGCCATGTACCTAAAAACTGTGTCAAAACCCCTATAGCAGTCCCATCTCTTTCTGCAGCAAAGAGATAGAACGGCTTCTCCAAATCTGGCAGGCCTAGCGCAGGTGGTGAGATTACAGCTTCTTTCAATATCTGGAAAGCCTGGTCACAACTCTCAGTCCACTCAAAAGGGTCCTTGTTACCCCCTCTGGTAGCTTGGTACAATGGCTTTGCAATGACAGCATAATTAGGAATCCAATGTCTTACATAAGAAGTGGTTCCTAGAAACTCTCTTGTCTGTCTTCTGTCTTTGGGGGTTGGAATGGCACAAATAACTTCCTTTCTTTCAACTTCCAACACTTTACTCCCCTGGGTCAGGCCAAAGCCTAAATATTTAACTTTCTCCTGACACAACTGTGCTTTCTTCTTGGACACTTTATATCCTTTTTCTTCTAGCACTTTCAACAGTTCTAGAGTGTAATGCTCACACCCTGCTTTAGTCTTAGTCCCGACCAACAGGTCATCAACATACTGAAGCCAAAAACCTTCAGCCTCTGGCCTGAGCTAAGGCCTGCCCCAAAAATACTGGGAGAATTTTAAAACCTTTGGAAGTCTACACCATGTGGCCTGACGTCTTGTCCTCCCTTTGGGGTCTCCCATTGGAAGGCAAAGATGGGTTGAGAGATAGAGCTAGCCTAATGCAGAAAATGCATCACGTAAGTCCAGACAGAGAACCAGCGGTACTTGGTATTAGACTCATCATCACATATGGATTTTGTACAACAGCAGTTAGGGTCACTGTAGCTTGATTGACAGCTCTAAGGTCTTGCACAATGCGATATTTTCCATCTGGCTTGCGTACAGGAAGCAAGGCCGAATTCCAAGCTGACTCACAATGAACCATAATCCCATGACGCAGCAATCTTTGCAACTCCCCTTGGATCCCTTCCACAGCATATCTGCTTATCGGGTATTGGGCCTTTCTCACGGGAAGCTGACCCTTCCTTATCTCTCGACTACAACAGGGCAACATTTATCGCCATTCCTGGCTCATTATCTTCAGCCCAAACCCTGGGAGTTTCCTCCCAACACCAAACTGTATCTTCTTGGTAACTTGTTGCAATCTAAAAAACAATCTGTATTCTTCTTGCTGTGGGACTGTAAGTTCCAACTGGCCTGTCTCCAAAAATTCCAACCTTGCCCTTCTCTTCGCCAAAATGTCTCTCCCAAGGAGGGGGATGGGACAATCTGGGACATACAGTAACTTGTGCATAACCTCTCTCTGCCAGCAATGTTGCACTTTCTTTGCTGTAACAATGGACATTTTTGTGGCCTTCCTGACACACCAACAATTTTGATGTGCTGACCACTAGGGGGCGCGATATTCTTGTTCACTACTGATATATCCGCACCGGTGTCTATTAGGAACTTTATACGTTGACCTTGTACATCTATGGCAATCAATGGCTCCTCTGGGTCAAGTAACAGAAAAGCCTTGCCTATCTTTCAACATTCATCTTCCCATTCTGAGTCTTCCTCTTCTTCCTCCTGCATGGCAGCAGCCACAACAGCCTTCTGATATGGTTTAGAACTTCCTTGCCTCTTCCCCTTGGCTTCCCTGAGCCTCTGGCTGTACTTGTCACTTTCTTCACACCTGCATCACTTTCCTCTGACATTTCTTCTACACAATCCCTGTGTAGAAGTGGCCTTCTTTTCTACAGCGTGCACACTGGTTGCGACTCCAACGTAAATTGTCCTCCACTATTTCCTCTTCCTGACCCTCTTCCTCTGCTACTTCCTCTTCCTCTTCCTCCTTCCTGACCTTTCTTCAAACATGCTCACCAAGACTCTATATCCTTCTCTCTTTTCCTCTCTTTCTTCTTCTCCTCTTCTACCTGCTCCCTAGCCATGTACACTTGATCAGCAATGGCCAACAGTTCAGTTAGATTTTTGCCCAAAAATCCTGGCTGCTTTTGGATTTTCTTTCTGATGTCTGGGGATGACTGGGAAATGAAGGAGTGTGTGAGAGCAACTCTCCCATCATTCTGCTCTAAGTTGTAAGGGCTATATTTACGATAAGCTTCCTCCAGACGCTCAAGAAAAAGCAGCAGGGGTCTCTTTGTCCTGCTGGACTCCTTGTATCTTTTGATACTAGAAGGCCGGGGGCCTTCCCTAATGGCTTGCAATAGAATTTGCTGAAAGTCTCTAATTCTGTTTCTCTGTTCTGGAATATTTGGATTCCACCCCGGATCTTGTTCTACTGGGAACCTAATATTCCCAAAGGCCACAGCCTCTGTTTGCCCATGTCCCTCTTGTGCTATCAACCTGGCTTGGTTGATGATGCACCGTCTCTCTGCCGCCGTAAAAAGGGCATTTAAAAGTTGCTTGCAATCCCACCACGTTGGGTCATGAGTAGCCATAACCCCTTCCAAAAGATCCCCCATCGCCCGGGGCTGTTCAGAATATGGGGGGGGTGTTATGTTTCCAATTAAAAATGTCGGAACTTGAAAACGGAACTATTTGGAAAGCTTGTTGAACCCGGTTATGGGCATCTAGTAGCGGGACCTGCCGTATAGGACACTGTAGTGCCTCTCTTTCCACCTTTTCTTCCTCCCTTGCTTCCTGCCCCTTTGTCTGGCTTCTAGTCCTCATTGGAGAAGCGGCTCTTCCCACACTATGCCTTCTTCTAGGTGGGTCTGAGAGCCCTGTGGTTCCTGCGGTGTCAACGGAACTGCTCCTACGCCCGCAGGGGTGGCGTCATCTGCCTCCCTGAAGCTTCGGGCTTTCATACTCTCTCTCCCTGCCTTGGGGACGCGCTATCGTCCGGCCAAAAGGAGGGGGCGGACGTCTCGCCTCTCCCTCTATCTCTCTGGTTTCTTCAAAGGGGTAATTAATCTTCATGGAAAGAGGGCCTTGGTAAGCAGGCGGCTCTTCAAAGGGCAGGTCCCTTCCTGAGGGGAAACCGGGCACGCCACTATTGTTGGGTATTGGAACGGAGGAGCTAGCGCAGGCTGGGACGCTGCTTTGGCAGTCGGAACTGTCCCGCTTGAACCCGCATCTGCTAGTTGCTCTAATTCGAATTGCAAAGTCTGTGGTGAATTTACTGAAGTTAAAACTGGCGCTCCGGGAACAGGAACAAGCTCTGCGCTTGCTGGGAGCGACAGGGCGGGGACAAACTGGATTGGCGCAGCAGGAGAAGGAAGAAGTCTTGGGCTTGCCGGGACTGGCAGGGCGCGGACGCTCTGGAGGGGTGCGGAAGGAACAGCGGGGACCGCCTCGAATGCGTCACGGCCGTGGACGCTATCTGGGCGGCCGAGCCTGTCCCAATGGTGGGGAACATGGCTGGAGCTTGGGCGGGGGCCCTGGGGGCTGGCGTGAGCGGGGACGCTGGGGCTGCTTCCCAGGCTCCGGTGGGGGCAATAAACCTCTCTCTCTTCTTCTTCTTAGCGGGAGGAGTTCTTCTGGCTCCGCTTGGAGCACCGGAGGACTTTTCCCCACTTTTCTGTTTGCAAAGCAAATCTTCCTCTCACGACATTTTGGGCCAGCCCACCACACCCCCTCTGCAACCATTCGCTCCCACGCCGCGGAGTAAATCCATTGATCATTTGGATGTACTGCGTGGCAATAATCTGCAAGTTTTTGACACTTATCCCAATCCCAGGTTCCCTCGCTGGCCATCCGATCTCGGACAGATGGCCAAACTTCTGTGCACAGATTACTGAGTTCAAAAAGATTTCATCTCCTGGTGTTTCCTCAACTGCTAGCAAACAAAACCTGTCCCAATTGTCAGCACACACTGCAAAGGGGTCTCTTTCTTCTGCTTTGAGCCTGCACTCCCATCTCCTGCCTTATCTCAAACCCCACTTCAGTGCTTTCCCCTTCCCCAGTGTGTTTTCCCTCAGTGTTAAAGTGCACAAATAAACTATACTTGCCAATGTCCTGCAGACCCTGGGACTCGCCTACGCCTTCCCACGTCACCAACTGTTAAATGGCTCTCTGGCGATCGGACCTGACGTCGCCTCCGACTCCTCTCTGCGCGCTTATGCCAGTTTGCTAGCCCTCTTTGGCTGGGCACCACCTTAAGGTGTCCCTGACTTTCTCCAGTCAAGCCCTACAGAGGCCGCTTCCCAGCCAGCCTCTCCCTTCGGGCTTTGCTTTCACCCTCAACGTTAGTTGCAGTCTCACTTGGGTCACCGGTGTTCGTGTGGGCGATTCAGGCGGCCGGCTCAGTACAAAAAATCGGTCAAAAACAGGCGGGCTGCCCCTTTTCAGCCCCCTGAATGGCCTCACCTTACTAGCCGGGAGCAAGTGCTGTCATCAACGGAGATCACGTCGCTTCTCAACTCAGACCCGCCTAGATATCTTTTACCATCACGTCAGTCACCAATTGAAGCAGAACAAGGAGTTCTAGAACCCAAGTACCAAGTTAATCTTACCAACGCCAGTTCGAACGTGCGGATACTTAGAGGAGGGAACCTCGTGACAACTGTGAAGTAGGGTGAAAAACAAAAAGTTTATTTTCAATCACCAGCTGGAGGGTATTTGCCAACAGAACACAGCTGTAGATAGGCAAAAGACCCCGCCACATTTCATACAAAGACTTATATACTCCTAAGGGACTCCATCCAGTTAAACCCACCCTCTTCATGGTTCAAACAATCATAATTGGCTGGTGATTACTGTTGTTACATGACATTTCATTAATCCAATAAACACTAAATAAATCATTTGCATCATGTCTTTGTCATCACTAAAGAGGAGAACAATAGCTTTGTAAACTTTCTTTCAGCACAGTGCAAGCTATCAATTTTTGCCTCTCTCTGTTCTTTTTCAAGTACTTTAGTCCGGGCTTCCTGCCAGCAGTGAAGATAGGACTTTTGCCATGCGCACTGATGTTTTCATTCACATTAAGAATCCCATTACTTTCATAGCTTAAACTGCACTGTATTCCCACTCATCTAGCATATATAGTATAACTTGGCACAGAGTGGCACAGAGTGGATTAGAATGTATATAATCAGGGTGTTAGTCTTCTATAACATGTGCCTTATTGATTCCAGGCACCAAAACCCTCTTTTTCAGAGTTGACACACAGGTAGCATCACTTTCTGACTGTACTTTTTATGCTCGGAAAAGTACCAAACCTGCTTCACTATTAAAAAGATATTATCACTTTAAATGGTAGCCCCGCCCACACTCCCCTCGAGCATATATAGCTGGTGGGAGGGGCTGCCACCTCAGATCCTTTTTCCGCTGTGCTGCGACAGCTAGGAATCTCTCTTGACTAGCTTTATGGACTGCGTAAAATTTTACTTTATTTGCTTTGTTGGTAGATATATTTTAATTTATATTATTGTATTTTTTACTTTTTTATCTTGTGGCGGTTGTGGTAGATTTATCACCACTTGCCTCCATTGCAACTTGGGAGCCTCAAAGGCTTTTATTTCTCTTCTCAGTCTGACTGCCTTCGAGATTGCCTCAGGAGTGTAAATGTTGCGGGATAAGCATCGGGGGCCACTCTTTCCCATTTTGGACCCACTTGCCTTTTCAGAGGCTTTCTCTGATGCTTGTGTAATACACAAGGAAGATGTCTCCTTCCTCAAAGAGGGTAGTGGGATCTCAGATACCCTAATTTCCACATAAATACAGCTTTCTTAGTCTCCTCAAAGCTGGCAGGGTTTGGTCAGAGGGCGCCATCTCTGAGGTAATTATTTTCAGCCCTGACTTGAATTATTTCTGGCCACCTATAGGTGGTGCACTCTCCTGCAGAGTTTCTGTCAGCCTGATATTGAGGGAAAGCCTTAAGCTGCTTTTTGTAAAAAGGCTTCTTTCCACACAATCTAAGCCTTATCAACAGATGGCCATCCAACCTCTGTTTAATAATGAGAATAATAATAATAATGATATATTTGGATCCTGGAGTTAGAGGGAACAGCGCCCGCTACTGTATATAGAAATGCTATGCAGGCAGTATTACAGCCATCCTGTAGGGCGCAGCCTTAGCTGCCTCGGCAACCCCTCACCTATGGTCGCTTGGCAGTACTAGACCACAGCGCCTCTGCCCCGCCTTCTGGGGTCCGGCAAGCGCAAGGACACAGCGCTCTGCCGCGCTTCTGGCTTCTGGCTAGCACACAAGGCCACAGTGCCTCTGCCCCACCTTTGGGTGTCCGGCAAGCAAAGGCCACAGCGCCTCTGCCCCGCCTTCTGGTATCCGCAAGCGCAAGGCCACAGCGCTCTGCCCCGCTCTTCTGGCGTCCGGCAAGCGCATAGGCCAGCGCTTGCCCCGCCTTCTGGTATCCGGGGTAAGCGCAAGGCCACAGCGCTCTGCCCCGCCTTCTGGCATCCGCAGCGCAAGGCTACAGCGCTCTGCCCCGCCTTCTGGTATCCGGGTAGCGCAAGGCCACTGCGCTTGCCTCGCGCTGGCGTCCGCAAGCGCAGGCCAGCGCCTGCCCCGCCTTTCTGGCATCCGGCAAGCGCAAGGCCACAGCACCTCTGCCCTGCCTTCGGGCCCGGCAAGCGCAAGGCCACAGCGCCTCTGCTCCACCATCGGGCGCCATGCGATTGGTGCTGGGCGGCATCAAGAGCATGCTTGTCATACCAGAGGCCCTGCGATTGGGTTTGCGGCTGAATACCAGCTCCTTCCTCTGCTATTGTTGTGCAAACGGTGCATGCACAGGGTCTCAGCACTGGTGTCGATATCGACACGAGGAGAGCTGGTGCAGGTGTGCACTAATTGTGCTATTCTCATTGAGATGATATGATTTTGCAGGAAAGCACAATTTAAGCCCTCCTGACAGAGGGCCAGCTATCCCCTGGCTTAATAATAACAGCAGCAACATCAAATCCCTGAGCTGATAGGGACCCAAGAACCATCCACCAACCCTCTTCTGCCAGGCAATATTGGGCACATTCAAAACTCGCAGGAGCCAGCATCCTGCACTTGGGAGGGAACCCAATTAAAGCATCTCCAACAGAGAACCATCCAGTCTTTCCTTAATATTAATGATACTAATAATGATTCCACTTAGAGTCCAAAGGTAGGAAGATATCCCAGAGGGTATCCAGTCCAAAAATAACAAAACAAAACAAAAAAACCACATAGGTTGACAAGATCCCCTAATGAACAGAATCCATCGGCCTCCACGGCCTTTCAAGCTCTACCATGCTTCTAAAATTGACTTCCCTCTATTGAAGGTTTTTACGCCCTCAGAAGTCAAATATTGTTATGAAGCAGAATTGAGGAGTTATGGAACTCCGAGTACCAATCAAATCTTACCAAGCTGCTTGTACGCGCGGGCTCTAGGATGAGGGAAACACACGACAACTGTGAAATAGGTGAAAATCAAACAGAATTTATTCCTGGCACCAGCTGGTGGGCTTTGCCAGCAGAACACAGCTGCAGATAGGGGCAAAAGACCCCCGCACCTCTCATACACAGACATTTAGACCCGTAATGGAGTCATTTCAGTCAAGCCCCACCCTTCTTCATGGATAAAACAAGCATAATTGGCTGGTGATTACTGTTGTTACATGACATTTCATTAATCCAATAAACACTGCATAAATTATTCGTGATCATCTCTCTGTCATACCTAAGATTGAGAACAATAGCCATCTATTTGTTATTTCTTTCTCACAGTGCAAGCTTATCAATACCGAAGCCCTCTGTTCTTTGACTTGAAACATTAGTTCCGGGCTCCCAAGCCAGCAGCGGAGAAGGTCAGACTTTTGCCATGCGCAGTGGTGTTTTCCATTTATATTAAGATTCCCATTAACTTTCATAGCTCAAGCTGCACTGTTTCCACCCATCTAGCCTATATGGTTTAAATTGGGCACAGGGTGTATTAAAATGCATTTAATCATGGTGTTAGTCTTTTCATTGCAAGTGCCTGTCTGATTCCTGGCACCAAAACCCTCTTTTTCAGAGTTGACACGCAAGTAGCATCACTCTCTGACTGTACTTTTTATGCTCGGAAAAGTACCAAACCTGCTTCATTTACTGAGGCTGCAAACAGGGGACACCCTAAAGGGGAACCACAATGAAGGGTTAATGACTCTGGGGCAACGTGGGCTATTCCATTCGGCCCTCCTCAACGTCGGGTTGGAGCTGTTCCCTCACCTTCAATTGGTTGGTCCTCGATATCGGCATACCCTCCCAGCGGATAACAGCGCCTCCATGCAGTCTCTGCCAGCCGCATGACCTTGAGGTGTCTATGGACATCGCGGCTCTGGCTTGGAAATTGAGATGAGCCCCAGAGTCCAAGACACAACTGGACTTAATGCCAGGAGAAATCTTTACCTTTTACGCTTATAATAATAATGAGGTGTTTAATTCTTCGGTTTGGTACTAGTATCATGGTGTGCATTAATATAGTTGGTATCAGCTAGAGTTTGAGGTTTTCAGCCTGCCACTTTTGGACTCTTGATTGCTGAGTATTTATTTATTGTATAAAGAGCAAATCAATGTATTTGAGGTAACACAAGTACAAACTTGGCATTCTAGTAAATATCCTTTGACCAGTAGCTCGAAACTTGGAGTGCCTCTGCTGTTGCTAAAAGGAAGTCTCCCACTGTACATTACAAGACTCAGGCTGCATTGAATTGGTTGGTCTGTGGTTTGCTCTTCTCCACACTTGCATGTTTTGGACCCCTATTTGTTCCTCGTTTCCCTCGTAGGTATTATTTCTGGCCCTTTCAAAAACACCTCACAGACTGGGGACACGCCACAGGAGCCAAAGCTACCCACCTCTGATGAGGCTGACGTTTTTTCCGGCCCATAGGGTGTATATGGCAAGGGTATTGAGCTAACCCATGTGGGAAACATCTACCCCGGGGGTGATCACACTTTCCTTTGGAGCAGCACCACTTGCTGGCTCATGCAATATTACCTTTGTTACCCTTCTTTGGGTGACTAGCTGGATTACCAGGCATTGTGCTGGTGTTCGCCCTTCCTATCGCAAGGTAAATAGATTCTCTCTAGTGGGTCATTCTCACCCCGCAATACGTGGGCTCGCCATTGAAACTAAATTCAGTAATAGTGGACATGACAACCCTGTAAATCTAAGACAACTCCATTGGACAATGGGAGCAAGAAAACTGACCCTATGGGCGGAGAGGTGCATGTGTCACCAGGCTTGCTTACTAGCCCGCCCAATATGATGCTTATATGGTCCTATCAGATGTTGATGGATCAAGGGTTACCTTCCTTGAACGGGCAAGATGCAGAAACATAAGCAGAGAAGGCATCAGACAGCCCACAAACGTTGCTTTCCTAATCAACCCTGAAATGTCCTTGATGATGCTTTCAACTCTTCTTGTATCTCATCCCGAAATGTCCATGATGATGCTTTCAACTCTTCTTGTAATTCTTTCACTCGCAACATTTATGTTGCGCTTTGAGTGTCTCCTTAATGATCTTCTGTGTGGAGCTATTGTTAAGTGACTTGTATTTGTTTACGCTTACTGGCCTTAGCCTCAGTAGGGTATGGGATAGCCCCAAGTGGGTAACTTATGATGTGTTATAGTGACCAGCAGTGTGCTATTGGCACTTGACATCTGCCTCCCCCTGTGTGGGGAGGTCCAGACCTTATGACAAGAGGAGGCGGGCCAATTGCATCCTTCAGTCTTCTTCCCTTGCTTTTCTCCTGCTGCTACTGAGTACCTGGGAGAAATAGTGGCTAGCATCCGGACGTTGCACCAGCCAAACATCTTGAATTGCTCAATCCTCCTTACGCCTTAAGTGTCGCTTATTCGCTGACTGACATTTAAGAAAGTTCACAATTAGAAATTTAACCATAATGACATTTAGGTTCGTTACTGGTATATTAGTCATACTATTACATTGTGTCCACTTAGCTCTGTACTCAGTGCACATAACTTCATATTGCTCTGCAACTTGAGATAGATCTGGTCATGACATTCTCTGTTTGCTCTATCGTGTCAGCACTTAAACCGAGCACAGGGAGGCGCTTCCTCTCGGCATTCCTTTACTGATTCTCTTTGCACTCCGAATGGTGTCTAGTCTACCAGTGGGCGATATGGTTTGTATCCTCATTGTCCCATGGTTGCTGTACCAGCCATGCTTCTCTTCCATCCTCGAGATGTCCTGGGATGACCAGGGGCACACCTTGAATTATTTTAAACTCCCCACATCTCAAGAGCACTGATTCCCTCACCCAACTAGCATTTGGGTATATGTTGATGGGTGTTAACACCTATTCCACTCCTCTGTCACAACTGACAGCTGTTATAGAGCCGGCTTAGAGAGCTTTTTCTAAGTGCCCTCGTGCTTATGGACGGACCCAGCTCCACTTTCTGTAGCCTTTGGGAGGTGTGCCCCTCGTCAGCATCTTCTTTGCCTCGTCTTCACGCTGGGGATAGTGCGTCTCCTGAATGACGCTTGGCTCTTGGCTTCCGTGAGTGTGTTTTATTAGTGAAACATCTTCTAGCTGCATGACTTTGCGGAGTCGTGTGTATGATCTTCACTTTTCTCTGGGCCTTGATAATTTACTGGGACAAGGTGGTAACGCATGCTGACCCCACGCTCTCCCATATATCGTAGTAGGTTGCCTGGTTAACCCTCCTTGTATTGGATGTCAAGAGGGCTCTGGCTTTGATGTTTGTAGCTTAAGGGGACCCACAAGTCTCTACACTATTCTCTCTCGAGGCACCGAGATGCCAGTGGCCTCCCAGTTTCACACACCGATTGACTTGTTCAATCATCTCGACGGCCTGTCTGATTTACCATGTGACTGGTGCACTTTACCTGAGCAGGTTAAGGATCACCACCAAACCTGCGGTAGCCTCCACTGTCTTCTGAGGGGCTTTTTTGGCCAAGATCGCCAGTGATAGATGTCTTGGTCTACTATTCACCATCATCATACATAGCAGGCTTGATACTTTTGTCGGTAAGGTGTAGCCTGTAACAGTGCAGTCCTTTCTTGGTGATGGCATGACGCCCACCAGCCATTATTAGCTTGCTGTCTACTACCAAATGTGCGATTCACAGGGACCACGATGGGGAAATATAGGTTGTTTACCTGTAACCGTAGTTCCCGAGTGGTCACCTGTGAATCTCGCACATCCCCGCCCATCCTCCCCGCTTGCTTGTCATGCCTCAGTCCTTCAAGCTGCTTTTTGCAGAGGAGGAGTGGATTTGATAGTGGCAGCCCCCCTCCCCACTGGCTATATATGCTCAAGGGGAGTGTGGGCGGGGCTACCATTTAAAGTGATAATATCTTTTTAATAGATTCCGAACTGTTCGGCGCAGGCGCAGGAAATACCAAATGTGCGAATTCACAGGTGACCACTGGGAACTACGGTTAGCAGGTAAGCAACCTATATTTTGAACAAGAAATTAATCAGGGTTGCAGCAATGTGTGCTCTACAGAAATCAATCCAATAAAAAAGCTTGACCTGGGAAAGAATGGATTTTGTGTTTGTCAAGGCTTTCATGGCCAGAATGACTGGTTGCTGTGAGCTTCCAGGCTGTAAGACCATTTTTCAGAAGCATTCTCTCCTGACATTTCACCCACATCTATGGGAGAAAACCACTCTGGACATTCCACAGATATATAAAACCTCATCTGCCTTGTTTACAACCGA
>JARBWK010001599.1:0-18255 GCA_030556195.1 Anolis apletophallus | reverse complement strand
GCTTGGGTACCCGGCATTGCCCGGATTGGTTGAAAAGGCATTTTAATTGTACAGAATGCATAAGGTTGTGTGGGTGAACTACAGCTCACATCATACCAGATTCACCCCCTGAAGCTCCATCAGTACTTCAAGTTTGTTATGTTGGGCAAGTTTGCATCATGGGCATGCCCTCTGGCTGTAGAGTGAACTACAACTCCCTCGATGGTGAGTCAGTCCCCTCAAACCCCTTCAGTAGGTTGAGTTAGTCATGAGGGTTCTGTGTGCCAGGTTTGGTCCAGTTCCTTCAATGGGGGAGGTCACCGTTTCTCTGGTTGTGGGTGAACTACAACTCACATCATACCAGATTCACCCCCTGAAGCTCCATCAGTACTTCAAGTTTGTTATGTTGGGCAGGTTTGCATCATGGGCGGGGTTCAGCATGCTCTCTAGCTGTAAGGTGAACTACAACTCCCACGATGGTGAGTCAGTCCCCTCAAACCCCTTCAGTAGGTTGAGTTAGTCATCAGGGATTTGATCCAGGTCCATCAATGGGGAGGTCACAGTTTATCTTGTTGTGCGTGAACTACAACTCCCAAAAAGTAAGGCCAGTTCCCCACACATCCCTCCAGTAATCAAATTTCGGCATATGAGGTATGTTTGGTCCACATCAATCGGTGTTGGGTTCCTAGTGCTCTCTGGATGTAGGTTAACTACAATATTAAATATTCATGCCAAGTTTGGTCCTGATCCATCATTGTTTGAGTCCACAGTGCTCTCTGGATGTAGGTGAACTACAACTCCAGAATTCAAGGTCAATGCTCACCAAACTCTCCAGTATTTTATGTTGATCGTGGGAGTTCTGTATGTCAAGTTTGGTCCACTTCCATATTTGGTGGAGTTCAGAGTGCTCATTGATTGCAGGTGAACTATAAATCCCAGTACCTACAACTTCAAAATGTCCAGGCCAAATTTTGTTGCATACTGCAGTGTTTCCCAACCGCTGTGCCGCGGCACACTACTGTTCCGTGACGGATCATCTGGTGTGCTGTGAAAAACATCTCCCCCCCCCTTTCTCCCCCTCCTGCCTAACTCCTGCTGCTTGGGGGGGGGGGGGGGGAGGAAGGGCTGGGCGGCGACAAAGAAAAAGAAGAAGAGGCCAGGGCACCGCCTCCTTCGGCCGTTTCCCCAGCCAGCCTCCAATCGAGGGAGTAAGGAGGGAAGGGTGATGTTGCTCGGGCTCCGCCCCCTTCCCAGGGGCAGAAGCTTGCTCGTGCCTGATTGAGTCATGGCGGGAGTCATGGCGGAGAGCCGTCTCCGGCGCCGCTCTCCGCCATGACTCTGGCCCCTCGCTCGCTGAGGCCGTGCGGAGGAGGAGGAGCATGACCCATGGATGGGCTTCAGTGGGCGGGACTGAAGCCCATCCACCGCTCATGCTCCTCCTCTTCGCTGAGGCCGTGCGGAGGAGGAGGAGCATGAGCAGTGGACGGGTTTCAGTGGGCGGGGCTGAAGCCTGTCCACCACTCATGCTCCTCCTCCTCTGCACGGCCTCAGCGAGCAAGGGGCCGGAGTCATGGCGGAGACCAGCGCCGGGGACAGGTCAGGGAATTGCTGCCTTCTCCCTCTCCCCCGCCGCCCCTTTCGCCGGTGAGCCACTACCCGTGGCAATGGGAGCGGCTGAGGCTGGCGACGGGACCCTGGGCCGGAGCCTGGGCTTGGTGGTGGCAGGCATGTAGTCAGGGGGCTAAGGGGGCTTCAGCCCCGAAATTCTCAGAGTGGTCCGCGAGAAGGCCTTACTGGTACATTATTTAAACTGTTATGTTTATTCATATCATGATCTGATCACCATGCTCATTATATCCCACATTAATGGGGTTATTGGGATAACAATACAAAAGGTTTGCTAGGTAGACCCTCTTCCACCCAGTCTCAGCCCCCCGCCAAAAATCCTGGCTACGGCTCTGGGTGCTGGCCTTCGGCGTGCTCTACTGCCTGAGGGGCCCACTTGCCAAGTTCGGTCCAGACCCATCATTGTTTGAGTCCACAGTGCTCTCTGGATGTAGGTGAACTACAACTCCAAAACTCAAGATCAATGCCCACTCTTATAGCATTTTCTCTTGGTTATGGGAGTTCTGTGCGGGAAGTTTGTGTCTTTCTGCCATTCCTGCCAGGATATCTATGTTGTGTTCATCGAAACAGGCCCAGGTTTCACACTGAGTGTATAAATACATCTAAAAACATATTAACTATATGTATTACTGTGTTAGAGTGTCATTTTGTGTCATTTTGGTTGGTGGTGTGCCCCTGGATTTTTTTAATGTTAAAAGTGTGCCGCAGCTCAAAAAAGGTTGGGAAACACTATGTAATCCCAATTCAAGTCTCTTTTACATCTGGGAGCAGAAAGAGGCTGTTTCCTGGTTGCTTTTCTCCAGGTCGATGGACCTTTCAGGTGTATCTTTGAGTGTTTTTAATGTCGAACGGTTCCCCTGGAGAGAAAGGGATGGAGCTGGAGGGAACCCTAAGGTCCCTGGTGGTTTATCCGCACTGATTACCCTTCTCCTTTAGCAACTGATTTCCCCGAAGGACAAGAAAGAGGAGAAGCTGGGGCCATTACTAGAGAGAAGGAAAGCAACAACAAAGAGAGGAAGACAGTCAGGTGTCATTTGATTGGATATTGATCCTCTGGTGCCAAAGCGAGTTGTTGTTGTTTATTCATTCAGTCGCTTCCGACTCTTCATGACCTCCTGGACCAGGCCAGGCCTGACTAGGGTTGCCACTTTTTGATATGAAAAATAAGGGACATTTACCTAAAAATATGGGATTTTTCACAAAAAATAAGGGACACTTCATAAAAACTTGAAAATCAAATGTTAGGCAACCATAACTATACTCCTTGGCTTTTTCAGCTGTGGCATCACACTGTTGATTGATCTTTAGTCTGGGGTCTAACAGAAGCCTCCTTTCGCATGCATTCAGGGCAATATCATCTACTTGGGCCATTCTGCAAGAAGCCACAACCCAAGCCCTCCCAAAAGATGCTCGTCCGGCTCAAATGCCCTCCAGAGACCCCCACCCGCCCCTCAGCCTTGGTGTGGCTGTGATTTGTGTGCCTGGCAGGGGGTCACCTTCCTTCCTCTCCCAGCAGTCAACGGTGAAGGTGGCCCCACGGTTGAGTTGGGGGAGGGCGCGGCAGACCTAGCTCTGGGTCTCCATGATCAGCAGCTCCATGTGGCCCACATCTCCCTGCGCCGCTGCAGCTCCCTCAGGCCACTCACTGGCGGCACCATGAAGACCGATAGGCCCCCTTCTCCCTCTTCCTTTTCCTCCTCCTCCTCCTCCCCCGGGAGTGTGGGCTCTTGGGAAATGGAGTCCCACCCAAAATGGCCATGTGCGCCTCTCAAGAGGAGGCAGCCTTGGACTACAATTCCTGGCCGCGTGCAGGGAGGCGAGAGGAAACGGCAGGAGCCAAAAGGGGTAGCAGGATGGAGGCGGAGGAAGAAGGAAGTATATGTACTGGCCCAGCCTCGCCTCCTGCTGCCACCTGTCCCATCAATACAGGAGTTGAAAATAAGGGACAGGAGCTGAAAATAAGGGACACGAAATTTGGGGCCGAAATAAGGGACGTTCCTTAGAATAAGGGACAGTTGGCAACCCTACCTGCCAGGCACACAAATCACAGCCACAGTGGGGCTGAGGGGCAGGTGGGGGTCTCTGGAGGGCTTTTGAGCCAGACGGGCAGCTGTCGGGAGGGCTTGGGTTGTGCCTTCTTGCAGAATGGCCCAAGTAGATGATATTGCCCTGAATGCATGCGAAAGGAGGCTTCTGTTAGACCCCAGTCTAAAGATCAGTCAACAGTGTGATGCCACAGCCGAAAAAGCCAAGGCTGCATCAAATGGAGTATAGCTAGGGCTGCGTAACGTTTGATTTACAAGTTTTTATGAAGTGTCCCTTATTTTTGTGAAAAATCCCGTATTTTTAGGTAAATGTCCCTTATTTCTTATATCAAAAAGTGGCAACCCTACTGGCAGGGGGTCCTCTTCCTTCCTCTCCCAGCGGTCAACGGTGAAGGTGGCCCTGCAGTAGAGGTGGGCGAGGGCGCGGCAGACCTGGCTCTGGGTCCCCATGATCAGCAGCTCCATGCAGACCTGCATCTCCCCGCACCGCGCCTGCAGCTCCCTCAGACCGCTCACCGGTAGCCCCCTTCTCCCTCTTCCTTTCCTCCTCCTCCCTCCTCCCCCAGGAGCAAGGGCTCTTGGGAAATGGAGTCTCACCCAAAGAGCCGTGCGCGCCTCAATCAAGAGGAGGCACCCTTGGACTATAATTCCCGGCCACACGCGGGGAGGCGAGAGGAAATGGGAGGAGCCAAAAGGGGTAGCAGGATGGAGGAGGAGGAGGAAGATGGAAGTATGTGTGTATATGTACTGGCCCATCCTCGCCTCCTGCTGCCACCTGTCCCACCAATACAGGAGCTGAAAATAAGGGACACGAAATTTGGGGCCGAAATAAGGGACGTCCCTTAGAACAGTGTTTCCCAACCAGTGTGCCGTGGCACACTAGTGTGACGTAAGCGATCATCAGGTGTGCCGTGGGAAATTGGAACCCCCAATACCCTTTCTTCCCCCTCCTGCCAAACACTTTTTCTTCTCCACTCGGGCTCCCTTCTTCCCGGCCTCGCTCTGCTCGCTTTCTGTTGGTAATGAGAGTTCAATGTGCCAAGTTTGGTTCAATTCCATTGTTGCAAGAGTTCAGGATGCTCTTTGATTGTAGGTGAACTATAAATCCCAGCAACTACAACTCCCAAATGTCAAGGTCTATTTCCCCCAAACTCCATCTGTGTTCACATTTGGGCATATTGAGTATTCATGCCAAGTTTGGTCCTGATCCAACATTGTTTGAGTCCACAGTGCTCTCTGGATATAGGTGAACTACAACTCCAAAACTCAAGGTCAATGCCCACCAAACTCTTATAGTATTTTCTCTTGGTTATGGGAGTTCTGTGTGGGGAGTTTGATTCCATTCCATCATTGGTGGAGTTCAGAATGCTCTTTGATTGCGGGTGAACTATAACTCCCAGCAACAACAACTCCCAAATTACATTTTGTGCCATTTTGGTTGGTAGTGTGCCCCAGAATTTTGTAAATGTAAAAAATGTGCTCAAAAAAGGTTGAAAAACACTGCCTTAGAATAAGGGGCAGTTGGCAACCCTAGGCCTGACCTCCCTGTTGGCTGTGGCCACCCCCAGCTCCTTCAAGAGCAAGCCAGTCCCTTCAAGGATACCATCCATCCATCTTGCCTTTGGTCGGCCCCTCTTCCTTTTTCCTTCCATTTTCCTCAGTATCATTCTCTTCTCCAAGCTTTCCTGTCTTCTCAATATGTGGCCAACGTACTTCATCTTTGCCTCTACTATCCTTCCCTCCAGTGAGCAGCCGGAAAGATATTAGAGGTAAAGCCGGGCTTTATTTGCCTGTGCAAGGGTGACACACCTCGCGCCAAGAACAATAACACAGACACAAGTGGTTGGATGAAAATGGCCACAACTCATTTATTGAAAACAGGAACCAAGGGTTGGCGGCCACCCATGGGTCCTGGATCAGGGGTCATACAGCCCCCACAAATGTCCAAAGGCGCTTGCAAGCCTGGGGTGCGAGCGGCCCAATGCCTGTCCACGGAAACTCGGCACCCCAGGGGGCCTGGGCATTATCCCCCCCCCTTACAACAAAGGGGCAATAAACCAGCCTGATCCAGGGGCCATGCCACACGCCAAACACGGAGTTGCGACAAAGAACATAATAACGCATAACCATAACCAATGCAACAAGGATGTAATGTATGAACAAAATGGACACTAACAAGCAATGTATGAAGTAGGGAGGGTGGGAGGAAAACAGAACTGGCCCCCGTGCAGCAGTTTTACCTTTGTGCCTTGAATCTCATGGACTACCTTTTATTTGTGGACAATATTGTTTTGGACAATACTGTTTTTACCATTTTTACTGCTTTGCTCACATATATGCTTCAATAAACTGTTTGCTGATTTTACCAAAGCAGTGCGGTGATTAAGGTCAGAGGTGTTCCTGCTCTGGAACAGTAGCCATGCTCTACAACAGTAGCCATGCAATTTTAAAAGTCAATCAGTGAGGGTATCTGCATAGAGGTAGCCTAGCCTTTGTTGCCTGGAGGCACCCCCTGTTTGAGAGGTGTTAACTGGCACTTGATTGCTCGTTGTCTGGAGTTCTTCAATTTCTGAGTGGTGTTCATTATGTACTGTCTTGAGTCTGACGTATATCTCAGTAACAGAAGTGTAAAAAGAATTACGCTTGATTCAAATTGAAATTGAATCCAGACAAGGCAGAGGCACACCTGGTCAGTCGAAAGGCCGAACAGGGCACAGAGTTTACAGCCTGTGTTGGATGGGGTTACACTCCCCCTGAAGACGCAGGTTCGCAGTCTGGGTGTGACCCTGGATTCATCGCTGAGCCTGGAACCCCAGGTTTTGGCAGTGACCAGGGGAGCATTCGCACAATTAAAACTTGTGTGCCAGCTGCACCCATACCTTGGGAAGTCTGACTTGGCCACGGTGGTCCACGCTCTGGTTACATCCCGTATAGATTACTACAACGCTTTCTACGTGGGGCTGCCTTTGAAGACTGCTCGGAAGCGTCAATTGGTCTAATGGACAGCAGCCAGGTTGTTAACAGGAGCGGCACTCAGGGAGCGTACAACTCCCCTGGTGTGCCAGCTCCTCTGGCTGCCAGTTTGCTACTGGGCACAATTCAAAGTGCTGATTTTGGCCTTTAAAGCTCTAAACGGTTCTGGTCCAACTTACATGTCTGAACGCATCTCTCCCTATGAACCATCAAGATGCTTAAGATCATCCGGAGAGGCCCTGCTCTCGGTCCCGCCTGCTTCGCAAGCGTGCCTGGCGGGGATGAGAGACAGGGCCTTCTCAGTGGTGGCTCCTTGGCTTTGGAACTCCCTTCCTAGTGACATCAGATCGGCCCCCTCCCTCCTGACATTTTGTAAGAAAGTCAAGACTTGGCTTTTCGAGCAAGCATTCGCAGACGAACTTTAATCGAGATCAACAGATTACTATGATGACAAAACGGAAACCGATTTTAAGATTGTGGAGCTGAGATTTGTATTTTGTAGTTTTAACTGTTAATCTATATATATAAAGGAAGAGTCGTCATCGAACGACCGTCCTAGGCAGAGAAACCTCACAAGGCAGAGAGACCAAATTTGGCAACAAAAATAGGCCTCAGGCAAGGAAGGTTTTTAGCAAAGAAACTCCCCCCCCCCAAACCTAGAAGGCCCCCAAAACAACGATTAAAAAACTACATTTCCCAGCATCCTCTGCGGCCGCCAGCGAAACCCATTGGCCAACATCAGTTACCATAGTAACGGTGGGCAAAGCCAGCCAAGGCTAGATTAGAATGCTGACTGATTACAGTTTAGTCAGTTGGTGTTTGAGGGTTAAACTGTCAAGGCCAAGATCTAGGAGAGAGACAAATAGGGCACTAGGGACACAGGCACCACTGACAAACACATACCCCCAGAATAACACAAAAGTAATACCTACACACAACACAATATGCACATAACACAACCTTGCGTCTACTGCTCAACCCATTTGTATGCCATTCCTCCTTCCACACAGGCATAAGCTGACCCAAAAGACAAGGCATGCCTCCTAAAAAGAACAGCATTGGACGACACACTCGCAACGCTACATACATCACACAAAAAAGGGCAGAACAAACGCCAGAACAGAAAGACACTGCACTACACTAGCTTTTGCCATCACCATAAACAAGGCTCAAGGACAAAGACTACAAATCTGTGGCATAGACCTTGACACAGAATGCTTCTCCCACGGACAACTCTACGTAGCGTGCTCCAGAGTTGGGAAACCACAGAACCTCTACATCAACACAGCAGACGGAAAGACAAAAAACATTGTATATCCACAAGCTCTGCAGAACGCCAGGAACACCACACACCGACAACTCTACAGGACTTCAACATCCCACCCACCAGAACAACCCACAATGACACAGCCATGACCCCACTAAGACCATAAGTAACATCAATTCCAACCCTTACATACTCAGACTTTATCGCATCTCTAAATAGGGCACAGCAACGCGTGCCGGGTACAGCTAGTTTTATATGTTTTTATATGACTGTTTTTATCTTGTGATGTATTGTATATGGGCACTTGTTGCCGCTTGTTCACTGCCTCGAGTTGCCTTCGGGCTGAGAGAGGCGGTATGGAAGCATGGCAAATAAATAAATAAATAAATATTTTTTAAAAACCTATTATGACTTCAATATTTTCTTTTCAGCAAACCTCATAAGCTATAACTGTAGCATGCCAAGTTTATTTGAAAGCATGAGTTTGCAAAGGGCTTTCCCTTGAACCTAATGAGCTGTTTCCTTTCTCTTTTGCAAAATAAAGGATCATCCACGAAGATGGTTTCTCCGGAGAAGACGTGAAACAATACAAGCCCGTGGTCTATAGCAACACCATCCAGTCGCTGGCTGCCATTGTCCGCGCCATGGACACGCTGGGCATCGAATACGGCGACAAGGAGCGGCGGGTGAGTCACAAACTGATAGGCAAATGTATTAGAAGCCAAGGAAGTGCAATCCCATTTCATTGGTTTCTCCGTGAGCTTTGGGAGTTGTGTCTGGGTCCGCTTTGGATTAAAGCTCCCGAATCTGTCTGAATTGACCCAGCTTGGTTCTGGATTTGATCCAAAATGAAGCCCATAGGGCAGCGGGGAGTATATTTTGCAACGTTTAGTTTGCTCAAATCGCCTTTACAAGGATATTATTACGTTATGTTGTTACTGCGCTATGCGTCATCTCGGTGTCATCCAAAATCGATTCTTATTTTTTGCTGCTTTTGACCACATGGTATAGGTTCCTATTATATTACAGGCGATCTGTGTAATGGTAAACATTAGAAAAATTGTGAATCATCCTCATGGAAACGTTGGCTGGTATTTGGTATTGCAGTGACGAATTCGTAACCCCGAGATATGGATCAGTAACGGATCTATGTCCCGTAAGATTGCATAAGATAACATGGAAGGCTATGTAAATACCACACAAGTCCGTCTTAAGAGCCAGCAATTATAAGCCAGGATTCTCATGCCGATCTATCGATTTATTTATCTAAAAGCCAAAGTCAGGCCCGGATTAACACTTTTTTGTGGAATTACGCCCCCTTTAAGCCAACCTCCCGCCACCTCTAAGGTCCCCAATCCCACTAGCTGGAAAGCTCCACAGTGCTCTGAAGGTCTCTTCGAGAGTCGGGAGGCTTGGGGAGAGCGCAGCGGGTGCAAACTCGCTCCAAAGGCCGCACGAGAGAGAAAGAGAGCGCGCATGAGACAGCGAGAGAGGGAGAGAGAGAGGGAGAGAGAGAGCCCACGCGAGAGAGAACGAGAGAGAGAGCGCGAGAGAGAGAGCGTGCGAGAGAGAGAGCGCGCGAGAGAGGGGGGAGCGAGAGGGGGGAGCGAGAGCCCGCGCGAGAGAGAGAGAGCGAGAGAGATCATGCAGGAGAGAGAGAGCGCGAGAAAGAGAGCGCGCGCAAGAGAGAGAGTGTGCATGAGAGAGAGCGCACGAGAGAGAGAGCACGAGAGGGGGGAGCGAGAGAGAGCCCGCGAGAGAGAGGGGGCGAGAAAGAGAGCGTGCGCAAGAGAGAGAGAGCGCGCGAGAGAGCATGCAAGAGAGAGGGGGGGAGCGAGCAGGCGAGAGAGCCTGCGCAAGAGAGAACGAGAGAGAGAGAACAAGAGAGAGAGAAAGAGCGAGAGAGCACGCGAGAGAGAGAGAGAGCGCGCGAGAGCGGGGAGCGGGGGGAGAGAGAAAGAGAGCCCGTGAGAGAGAGAGAGAGAGAGAGAGAGCGCGAGAGAGAGCGTGAGAGAGCATGCAAGAGAGAGAGAGCGTGAGACAGAGAGCACGCGCGCGCGAGAGAGACTGTGCATGCGTTGGCGCACGCGAGAGGGGGGAGCGAGAGAGAGCCCACGCGAGCGAGAGAGAGAGCGCGAGAGAGCGCGAGAGAGAGCACAAGAGAGAGAGCACGAGAGAGCACGCGAGAGAGAGAGAGAAAGTGCGAGAGAGAGAGCACAGAGAGAGAGAGTGCGCGCACGAGAGAGAGAGAGTGCGCGTGAGAGAGAGGCCATGCGCACGAGAGAGAGAGAGAGGCGGAGGGGACAGAGTAGAGACTTTGCCGGGAGATGGAGTGAGGAGGGCATGAGAAAAAGGGAAAGTGGGGCGCAGACCAGGTTTTTTTTGGTTTTTTGGTCCGTGATCGGCCCCCCTCCTTGGCTTGCGCCCCTAGGCCATGGCCTCATTGGCCTTATGAGTAATCCGGGCATGGCCAAAGTTATGCATGTTTGTTGGTTGGCGCCACAAAGGCATGGATGTGGACCATATTTGCCACATAGACTATTATTATAAGGTGGCTTGGCCGCTGCTAAGTGACATGTGGATGAGGGAAAGAGAAGAAAGAAATGAAGAGAAAAAGAAAGGAGGGGAAAGAAAGAAAGGAGGGAAGAAGGGAAGAAAAAAGAGGGGGAAAGAAAGGAAGGAAAGAAGAGATGAAGGGAAGGGAAGGAAGGGAGAGAAAGAAAAAGAAGGCAAGGGAAAGGAAGGGAAAGGAAGGAAAGGGAAGAGGGGAAATGTATGAGGGAAACCAAGGGAAGAAAAGCAAGAGGGTAAAGGTATATGAGGGAAAGGAAGGAAGGAAAGAAAGAGCCACAGGCAACCCTGCGCAACACTAGTAAATAATATAAACTCTAAGATGTGCAAAGCAAGCCATTTATTAGAATGGAAACTATCCAGAAGTGGATGTTTGATTTGGAAGGCAATGAATGCCACTTATTCCTGATGTTCAAAATAGGAAAGAACTCTCTCTTTTGGAATGATACTCAATGCAGAATGGTGGCCACGTTGACACGGTTGCCGCTTCCAGGGCAATGCAACCCACACAAATCCATGCAGGTTGAGTGTGCCGTATCTCTGGCAAAAGTAGGCACTTCCTTTGTGCAACAGTTAGAAAATTCCTCCTTGTGCAGACTCGTGTTGTGAAATTTTTCAGTCGGGTGGAAGAAATGAACGAAATTTATTCTTAGGCGTGGCATCAGTACCATATCTAAGATATTGAAGCTAGTGGGGTCGATCAATAATAATAATAATAATATATTTATTTACTATATTTGTATACTGCCCCTCTCAGCCTTGCGGCGACTCGAGGCGGTTTCATAATGAAAATAATAATACACTTGATATATACTCTGCTCTATCTTCCCGAGGGGACTCAAAGCGGATTACAACATACACAGATAGACAAACATTCAATGCCTTTAATACAGTGGTTTTCAACCAATGTGTCACAATGCAGGGACTCAGCCCGGCCCCTTAATCACACACACAGAGACGGTAATCAACTAACTATTTATTGAATAATAAAAAACAGGTGAAAAGGCAAATTGTCCAAAAGGCTTTGAAAAGTCCAATCAAAAATAGCAAAGAGTTCCGAAGTAAATCCAAGGCAAAACAAGGCAAGGGTTTCCCCAAGGCAATGCGGATCAAAACAGACTTGGTCCGTGGCAATCAACCAAGGCAAGTTCATGGAATCAAGGCCCAAGAAAACTTCTTGGTTACACGAGCCAGTCCTGGCTCCGTGGATCTTCACTCGCTTCACTCCCTTCAGATCAGAAGTGGCCGAGCAACTGAGGATCCGTTCCCACGGATCCTATACTTAATTCCCTTGGTGAGACCTACGCCGCTCTAGGCTTCTGCGCCAGTCTGTGCTACGGGGCTCCGCGCTCCTTCGGCGCTCTAGGATTCGGTGCCATTCTCTCCTGCTAGACTCAATGCTCCTACGCCTATCGAAGCTCCGTCCTTGCCTCCCAGCACCTGGGTCGTTATCTTCATGAGAGCCTGACTCCCTTCCAACTTCCATGGGCTCATCCCTCGCTAGCTCCCGGACTTTCTCTTGTGATCCGAAACCACCTGGTTTCTCATACTGATTATCTGATTCAGTGTCAGTCTGACTTTCCCAGCTCTCATAACCATCAGGCCAGCCATGATCCCATGCTAAGCTTTCTGTAGGAGAGGAAGGCCCAGCTGCCTCATTGTCCCCTTCTTCTGCCTCTTCATTATCCTCAATTGGCCCTAATGCAAGTGGGACTCCCGGGGCGGCCCCCTGCCCCCCCCCGGCACGAATGAGAACTGGGTTGCTACACAATGTGCCTCGGAACACTAGTGTGCCATGAGAGATCATCAGGTGTGCCATGGGAAATTATTTTCAAACTTCATTCATATATAAACTATAAGGCGCATCTGTCCCTTTAAGAAATGGAACCATAGCACTCTCGCGTCACCTGAAGTGACGCCGAGAGTGCTATGGTCGCGCCATCTTGGATTCGCTCAGACGCGGCTAAGTAAACAAAGTTAGAGTTAGTGCTGCAGCTGCGCGGTCAAGTGGCAGTGGCAATTTGGGATCACCGCAAGACAAGCGAGTGACAGTGATGGAGAAGTTTTTGAGAAGGGAAAATGCAAATGCCGAACAGGCTATCCTGCCAGGATATCTATTTTGTGTTCATCGAAACAGGTCCAGGTTTCACATTAAGTGAGTGTATAAATACTGTGTTAGAGTGTCATTTTGTGTCATTTTGGTTGGTGGTGTGCCCCAGGATTTTGTAAATGTAAAAAATGTGCCGCGACTCAAAAGGTTGAAAAAAACTGCTTTAATACCCTGAAATAACAATAACATACAAATACATTGAGCAAAGGTAAAGGCTTCCTCTTTCATCTCCAGCTTCTGGAGGTGGTGTTCAACTCTGGCCATGGGGAGGTGCTCTTTCTTCATTTCCATGCCGAGGAGCCTGCTATCTATAGATCCCTCCTGGTCATGTTGCTGTCATGGCAGCAGGCCCGGATTACCCATAAGGCCACCCGAGGCCATGGCCTCGGGCGGCAGATTTGGGGGGTGGCATTTCCGGGCCTGAAGGAAGGGGTGAAGGAAGAAGTGCCGGCGGCGCCTTCTCCCTCACGCCGGTTCCGCCTCCTCCCTTCACTGAAGGGAGGAGGGGCAGAGCCGCTGCCGGCGTGAGGTGAAGGAGAAGGCGCCGCTGGAAGTCCCGCCCCTAGGGAGACTCACGCGGCTTTCCCCGCTGCCACCCCGCTCGCGCGGGCGGGCACCACTCCTTCCTTCAGTGAAGGGAGGAGGGGCGCTGGTGCGAGCACGGTGGCAGCGGGAGAAGCCGCGTGAGTCTCCCTAGGGGCGGGACTTCCGGCGGCGTCTTGTCCGTCACGCCGGCCCCACCCCCCGCAAGAGGCCCCGCGCCCCGGGGGCGGCATTTAGACAGGGGGGCCTTGGGCGGCACAGGCCGCTCATCCGGGCCTGCATGGCAGCATGGACGCCTTTTATTGCCTTCCCACCAAAGCAGTACCTATTGATCTGCTCAAATTTGCATATTTTTGAAAAGCTAGGTTGGCAGGAGCTAAGGCTAACAGTGGGACCTCACCCTGACCTGCAGCTGCGAACTGCCGACATTTAGGTCAGCAGATTCAATAATTCAACGGTTCAACCCATTGCGCTACCCCAGCTCCAATGCCATTTTCTGAATCGGAGCCCCAAAGAAGCCCAGGAACAGGCTTAACAACAATGTTGTTGCTGTTGTTGTTCTTCTTGCTGTTGTGGGGCTGCGAAATCATTTCCGCCAAACGAGGCTTGTTCATTTTGGATAGGGAAGCAACAAACTAAACATTTCTAGCATATATTGTGAACTACAAGAAAGTCTGGAGCAAAAGCAACTCAGATCTCCAATCGGCTTTTGGGAGACCGGATATAACCCCCCTCCCCCCTTTCTCCGGGCCGATGTTGTGCTGCACTTTGCCAGCTCTTTTGCCTGCGTCGAGCTCTCAAGGGCCGTTCCCCAGGGGTTTTGTACACAGCCAACCCATAAACTACGTGCTTCCTTGCACCTCCCGTGCATAATGCCTACCTCCTCCTGCTTATGGCACCTGTGGCTCATGCGCAAGTCTCAACATATGAATGCATACTCTGATCATTCATGATATGTATACGTATAGCCAGAAACCAAGATTATACATATTTAAAAGCAGTGAAATCCTAAGATTCGGAGGTTTCTGGGGGAATCCAGTGAGGGTATCTGCTTAGAGGTAGCCTGGCTCTTGTTGTGCTGGATGCATCTTCTGTTTGGGAGGTGTTAACTGGCGCTTGATTGTTTGCTGTCTGGATTTCTCCTGTTTCTTTGCAGCTTCTCAATGCTATTCAAGCTTGCTAACTGCAACATTCACATTCCCTTAAACAGAGAAAGGGTCTTTTTCCCACCCTGGACATTCTACTCCACTGAAGATGCCAGCCACAGATGCAGGCGAAACATCAGGAGAGAATGCTGCTGGAACATGGCCAGACAGCCCAAACAACTCACAACAACCCAGTGATTCCAGCCATGAAAGCCTACGATAACACATAATAATATTAATAATAATAATAATAACTTTTGGATTTCCCCCCCAAAAGTTTCCAAATATGGGGAAACAATCTGCCTTTAATTTTTAGCATTCTGCAGAATTGGGGGGGTGGTGGAGAGAAACCCCTTGGAAAAAAGTGTTTTAGGGTAGACCTCAACAAGAAATTAACATAAAATTAGGTTACAGCCTGTACTTGACGGGGTTGCACTCCCCCTGAAGGTGCGGGTTCGCAGTCTGGGAGTGATCCTGGACTCCTCGCTGAACCTGGAACCCCAGGTCTTGGCGGTGGCCAGGGGAGCTTTTGCACAGCTCAGGCTTGTGCGCCAGCTCCGCCCGTATCTTGGGAAGTCAGACTTGGCCACAGTGGTCCACGCTCCGGTTACATCCCGTATAGACTACTGCAACGCTGTCTACATGGGGTTGCCTATGTAGACTGCCTGGAAGCTGCAATTAGTCCAGCGTGTGGCAACCAGACTACTAACGGGAGCGGGGTACAGGGAGCACACAACTCCCTTGCTGCGCCAGCTCCACTGGCTGCCAATTAGCTTCTGAGCACAATTCAAAGTGCTGGTGTTGACGTACAAAACCCTATACGGTTCCGGCCCAGTTTACCTGTTCGAACGTATTCTCCCCTATGAAGCGTCAAGAGTGCTAAGATCGTCTGGAGAGGCCCTGCTCTCGGTCCCACCCCTCGCAGGCGCGTCTGGTGGGGACGAGGGTCAGGGCCTTTTCTGTGGTGACCCCTCGGCTGTGGAATTCCCTCCCAAATGAAATTAGATCCACCCCCTCCCTCCTGACTTTTAGGACTTTTAGAAAACGTGGCTGTGCAATGAGGCCTTTGCAGAACGAAGGAGGAGATCGCGAAGTGACTAAAGTTGGACTTGATTTTACTTTGGCGAAAGGCTTTTTAAATGTATTTATTTTATTGTATTTTATTGTAAATTTATGATGTTTTTTAGATTTTAAATGTTAGCATTGAATACTTGCTGTTTGCCGGTCTGAGTCCCTCTTCGGAGGTGAGAAGGCCGAGGAATAAAAGTTATAAATAAATAATAATAAATAAATAGGTGCAAATACTCATGAGTAATGAAAACCTTTTGCCCGTATACATATCTGTCCTTTCCCCGTTGGTTTTGTACCAGGCAGAGAGCAAAGGGACGTGTTAGCAGAAGTTACTTTGTGTTACATGTTCTTGGGCAAGGCCCGCGGGCCGAATGCAACCCTCCAAGGCCATTTACTTGGCCCCACCTTAGACTTAGAAACTACTTGAAGGCACTCAACAACAACAATCCTAACTAACTGGACAGCCTCGTCAGCCAAAAATATGCCCATACTTCTCACCAAAATGTTGGTTTATGTTGGTTAAAGTCGGCCTTCATTTTAAATATTGTATGTTTTTTTCATATTGTCTTGCACTACAGATATGTGCACTGTGGATAGGAATTCGTACTATAGTCCTCTCTCTCCTTGGGTGATGTTGTTTCCAAGTTGCGGTTCTTTCTGCGTTGTCGTTTCTCTTCGAGACCCATTCGCCGTGTCTTCTCGAAAGAGGCCGCATCATTGTGGATAGTGCGTCTCCATGCCTCCCGATGTGAGGCCAGGGTGGACCATTGTTGGTGATCAATCTGGCTGAGCCTGAGATGTTGTTTCAGGGAGTCCTTATATCTCTTTTTGGGGGCGCCTCTCTTGCGCTGACCCGTGGCGAGTTCACCGTACAGTAGTCTCTTTGGGAGGCGGTGGTCCTCCATCCTAGAGACATGCCCTGCCCAGCACAGCTGTGTTCTCAATAGCATGGCCTCAATGCTGGTGATCCCGCTTGCTCAAGGACAGCAACATTCATCACATAGTTGGTCCAGTGTATAATTAGGATTGTGCAAAGACAGCGCTGATGAAGGCGTTCGAGGAATCGTAGGTGTTGGCGATAGGTGACCCATGTTTCAGATCCATAAAGGAGAATAGACAGTACGATAGCTCTGTACACACTGATTTTGGTGCTTTGCCTCAGGTGCTTGTTGCTCCAGACTCTTTTGTGAAGCCTTCTGAATGCACTCTATGCCTTTGCTAATCTGTGATCGATCTCTTTGTCAATCTTGGCATCTGAAGAGATGATGCTTCCCAGGTAGGTGAACTGCTGAACGGACTTAAGCACAGATCTGCCTATGCTGACGTGGGGGTGATGGTGTTCTTCCTGTGGTGCGGGCTGGTAGAGAACTTCCCTTTTCTTCAGGCTGACTTCCAGCCCAAACAGCTTTGCAGCTGCTGCAAAGCAGGATGTGAGGCGCTGCAGAGCTGCTTCTGAAAGGGCAGCTCACGGACTAGATAGTTTAGAGTCTTAGTGCAAGCCCTCGAAGACCTCGAAGAAGAAGACAGCAGACCTCGAAGAAGACGGCATATATATATGCTATCGTACTGATGGTAGTTTATTCAACTATAGTCCAGGGCCCCAATTGACCCTCAGTTTAAAAAGGTTGAGGACCTTAGAATCATGGAATCCTAGAGTTGGAAGAGACCTCGTGGGCCATCCTGTCCAACTCCATTCTGTCAAGAAGCAGGAAAATCACATTCAAAGCACCCTCAACAGATGGCCATCCAGCCTCTGTTTCAAAGTCTCCAAAGAAGGATCCTCCACCACACTTTGGGGCAGAGAGTTCCACTGCTGAGCAGCTCTCATGGTCAGGAAGTTCTTCCTAATGTTCAGATGGAATCTCCTTTCTTGTAGTTTGAAGCCATTCCTCCATTGCGTCCTAGTCTCCAGGGCAGCAGAAAACTAGCTTGCTCCCTCCTCCCTATGGCTTCCTCTCACATATTTATACATGGCTATCATGTCTCCTCTCAGTCTTCTCTTCTGCAGGCTAAACATGCCTAGCTCTTTAAGCTGCTCCTCATAGGGCTTGTTCTCCAGACCCTTGATCATTTTAGTCGCCCTTCTCTGGACACATTCCAGCTTGTCAATATCTCTCTTCAATTGTGGTGCCAAGAAGTGGACACTTTATTTATTTATTAGATTTATTGGCTGCCACTCCCAGCCGGCTCGGGGTGGCTTACATCAAGCACCACAATAAAACAACAACTCTACAACAGCAATAAAACCACAAGGATGAAACAATTCCTAAGAGATAACACAAGTTCTAGGGGATAGCACATTACAACTCAAAGGCCGGCCGGAATAGGGCCGACTTGCAGGCCTTCCGAAAAGCCAACAGATTACTCAAGGCCCGAACCTCCGGGGGTAGTGCGTTCCAGAGAACTGGGGCGATGATGGAGAACGCCCTTCTCCGTGTAGAAGCTAGGTGGTATTGTTTGACATTGGGCACGGCTAGAAGATTCCAGTCTTCAGATCTAAGTGTTCTCATGGGGGCAGTATGGGGTTAGGGCGAGTCCCTCAGGTACACTGGCCTCAGACCATACAAGGCCTTGAAAGTCAAGATCAGCACTTTGAAGGCATCCTGCACTAATAGGAAGCCAGTGCAGTTCCCGCAGAATTGGTAATGGCAGCTCCGCAGGCCCCATGAGGCAACCCTGAGTGCTGCAGCATCTGCACCAGCTTGAGTTTCCGGTCATCGACAGAGGCAGGCCAATGTAGAGAGCGTTACAGTAGTCAACCTTGAGATGACCATGACTTGGATCACCATGGCCTAAGTCGTGGCCGAGACAGCAAGGGACCAGCCTCCTAGCCTGGCAAAGATGGAAAAACGCCACTTCGGCTGACAGCGAGATTTGCGCCTCCATTGACAGCAGAGGGTCCAAAAGACTCCAAGGCTCTTTACT
>JARBWK010001598.1:0-18261 GCA_030556195.1 Anolis apletophallus | reverse complement strand
GGAGAGCTAATTTAAACTGGTTCCAGTATAACCCAACTAAAACAGAAATATTTGGAGGATACAAAAAAAAAAGGCTGGCAGGAAAATTTAACTGCTGGGGAAAAAATACTATTACAATCAGAGAAGAAGGGTGTAAGCAAACTATACACATATATCTTTTTTAAAAATTAATTTTTATTTATATCGTTTTTCCAAAAGTAAATAAAACAGTGGGAAGTGGGCAGGGGGTGGGGAGTGGGGGAGGAGTACACAGGGTAAGTGAGGGTTTGACATAGTGCTTGTACTCCCGTCCAGTCCACCGGGTATAACGACGGGTCTTGCAAGTTTACGCCACCGTGTTGGCGTCGAGGCTGGAACAACTTCACCTTCCTGTTTAGTCCTTTAAAAACTCTGTTCTATTTTGATTGATTGATTGATTTTATTATTTATGAGTCGCCCTCCACGTCAGTGCTCCGGGCGACTTACACATAAAACACATAAAAGAGTTCAATAGTTAAAAGCTAAAAGAATAGGAAAATTAATTAAAATAGTTCCAGTAACTCAGGCTAAGTCTGGGAGGTGTCCTTTGGCGTAAGCCTTTCGGAAGAGCCAGGTCTTCACGCGGTCAGGAACTGGGGCATGTCCAGGATAGCTCTCTGATCCGCCGGCATCAGGTTCCAAAGAACGGGGCCGCGATGGAAAAGGGCTCTCCCGTCTCGTGAGCCGAGGCGGGCCTCACTCACACCTGGGATGCGGAGAAGGTCCTCCTGTTTCCTGAACGCGCGACCTTAAATGAGCTGGTTCGGACAAGCGGCTTTTAAATAAGCTGGGCCGGCGCCATGGAGGGCCTTAAAGGTAAGCGACAAGATCTTGTGGATGGCTCTGAGCTCGACTGGCAGCCAGTGCAGGCGCTGTAAAGATGGCGCGATATGGCATCTCAGTGGTGTCCCGGTGAGGAGTCTGGCGGCTGCATTCTGCACTAGCTGGATTTTACGAGTGGTTGACTGCGGCAACCCCACGTACAAGGCATTACAGTAGTCCAGCCGTGATGTCACTGTGGCATGGACCACCGTAGCCAGCGCATCTGATGGAAGGTAAGGTGCCAGTTGACGTGCCTGGCGCAGTGGAAAGCCCCCTACTTGTCGCAGCAACCTGGGCCTCCAGTGAGAGTCTCGAGTCTAGTATCACACCGAGACTCTTCACCGACGGGCCGGATCAGCGGCTCTCCTCAAAGAGAGGCAGCGGCCTCTAGTCCTTGTCTGAAATTCTCAGGCACCGATGTTACGCCTGACTCAAGCTTCAGCAGAAGCTGGGTGTCATCTGCATATTGGTAGCACCCAAATCCAAAGCTTCTGGCTATGCTTGCCAAGGGTTGGATGTAGATGTTAAAAAGCGTTGGTGACAAAATGGCGCCTTGGGGGACTCCACAGTCCAGGATGGATTTCTTGACACTTGGCCCGCCACTCAACATGTTGCGAGCGGCCCCGCAGGAAGGAATCGAACCAGGCCAAAGCTGTGCCTTGAATCCCAATGGCTGATAGTCGCCGCAACAGCAAGTCATGGTCCACTCTAACCATTGGGGTTCGCTACTTTTAAATATTGTCTGACTTTTTTCCCAATCAATTGTTCCTATAACTTTGGTCTGTGACGATGCCCCTAAGGGTGTCCAGGTCTATTAGTTCCCTTACTCTGAGAAGCCAGCACTTTATGGATAGGGGGTCCCGGCTATACAAATATATCTTAATGAACCAAAATCAAAAAGGCCAATAAAGGAGTTTATGGTAAAATGGCATGCCAACCTAGGCCATGATATACCGCAGGAAAACTGGGAAAAATTGTGGAGGTATACTTCAAAGTATACATATGCTTCCTCATTAAGGGAAAATTATATGAAGATGCTATATAGGTGGTATATCACTCCGACACAATTATGTAAAATCAATAAATCAGGAAATGACTTTTGTTGGAAGTGCCAGAGGGAAAAAGGAACCTTCTACCACCAGTGGTGGACCTGTGGGAGGACAAAACAGTACTGGAATAAAGTACATAAACTCTTACAGGAAATGTCACAAACTAAGTTGGAACCAAAACCTGAGCTCTTCCTTCTGAATATTATAGATATCAACCTTATGGGGAAAAACCTGGAAAAACTAATCTGCTATGTGACTACAGCAGCCAGGATAGTCTGGGCAAGATACTGGGGGGAAAAGGAAACTCCAGAGGAAGAAGAGCTGCTGTCCAAAGTATTGGAAATAGCGGAAATGGATAAACTAACCCAGTGTTTCCCAACCTTTTTTGAGCCGCGGCACACTTTTAACATTTAAAAAATCCGGGGGGCACACCACCAACCAAAAGGACACAAAGTGACAATCTAGCACAGTAAAGAACGGCTGGGGGTTGGTGGCCTGCTGGGAGCAGCTGCTGGGAGTGCCAAAGCCGGGGAGGGGGTGGAGCCAGGCTACGCCATGCCCCGCCCCACCCCCGGCTTCACCTCTCCCAGCAGCTCCAGCCTTGAGGGCAGTGCCAAGCCAGCGGTGCCAGAGCCAGCACACATGCTGGCTTGGCACTGTCCCTCAAGGCTGGACCAGCTGCTGGGAGTGCCGGCCGGGAGGGAGCAGAGCCAGGCCGCGCCATGCCCCCTCCCCCAGCTTCAGCTCTCCTGCAGGCCACGCCATGCCGCCCCTCCCCCAGCTTCAGCTCTCCCAGAGGAGGAGCACAGAGTGGTGGGATGGGCTTCATGGCGGGTTGGAGGCTGGCTGGGGAACGGCCGAAGGAGGCGCGCGCCCGGTCCCTTCTTCTTTTCTTCGCCACTGCCTGGCCCTTCCTCCTCCCCCAAGCAGCAGGAGTTCAGCAGGAGGAGAGGAAGAGGGGGCAGAGAGCTTTTCGTGGCACAGCAGGAGGTCCGTCACGGCACACTAGTGTGCCACGGCACACTGGTTGAGAAAGACTGAACTAACCAATATGTTAAGAGGAAAAGCAAAAGTCAAGTTTGAAGAAGTATGGAATCCATTCCTACGATATATATATATATATATATATATATATATATATATATATATAGACTTGTAGGGGCGACAAGTGTGATATTAACATAGATGCCAAACATACTTACGTCTGTACCACCGGGTGAAGTCAACCCGTCTTTGTTTTTAACCCTTATAGTAACGTTTTGTGATAACCCCATCTGTTTCTTCCCTATGTTTGCCCCATACCCCTTCCCCCAACCCCTCTTCCTCATGGTTCTTTTGTAAATGTAAGGGTCTGCGAGGAAGAGCACAAACCCATATGTATTATGTTTGTTGGAACTGTTTTAAACAATAAAATCCACTTTATATATAAAAAATCCCGTGCGGAGTCCGGAAATAGGTTAAAAAAAAATTATTATTTTATTAAAACAGCTGAGCGGGCCGCAAGCAAGGGGCTGGCGGGCCGTGTGCGGCCCGCGGCCCGCCTGTTGGACAGGCCAGATATAGTTGGAAAGTCTGAATAGTAGCCTTAGCTATTTCACAACTATTGTGATCCATGACTCCTCTCCTAATACATGAATAAACACCGATGGTTTTGTGTAAGAGGCGGAAATAATTGTACTAACCAGTAGGCAGTCCCAAGGAACGTGACAAGACAAAAACAACACTGATAAATAGATACTCTGGTTGAAGCAACTGCTAATCCATCCTACACATAAGTTCCAGCAGTGGTAGGTTCTCCCTATTCCATTGGGAACATGGAGCACCTGTATCCCATCTTACTTTGGGCAGGAAGATTGGCGGCCACTGGCTTACTCGTACTCACCGCCTGGGCAATTTATTATGATCGGTCCAAGACGACAATGGCCCCCGGATTTGACCATCCATGGAAGCTTCGGACCCTTCACTGCTTTCTTATTATGACAATGACACTGGTAAGTTGGGAGGTTATGAGAGAACGGTGGGATGTGGATCAGTTCAGTGTTTTTCAACCTTTTTTGAGCCGCGGCACATTTTTTATACATTTACCAAATCCTGGGGCACACCACCAACCAAAATGACTCAAAATGACACTCTAACATAGTAATACATGTAGTTAATATGTTTTTTAATGTGTGTGAAACCTGGGCCTGTTTCGATGAACACAACATAGATATCCTGGCAGGAATGGCAGAAAGACGCACACTTCCCACACAGAACTCCCATAACCAAGAGAAAAGGCTATAAGAGTTTGGTGGGCATTGACCTTGGGTTTTGGAGTTGTAGTTCACCTATATCCAGAGAGCACTGTGGACTCAAACAATGTTGGATCAGGACCAAATGCGAACACAGATGGAGTTTGGGGAAAATAGACCTTGGCTTTTGGGAGTTACAGTTTCTGGGATTTATAGTTAACACACAATCAAAGAGCATCCTGAACTCTTGCAACAATGGAATTGAACCAAACTTGGCATATTACAAAAATGACACTCACAAGATGACACTTTAACTTACTATATTGTACTATACCATTATACTGTAATATTATTAGTACTATTACAAGTAATATAAAATATATAATTTCAATATTGTACTATTTTTAATAGTGTTATCTTGTATTGCATTAGAATAATATCAATATTACAGGTACATACAATATATTATCAGTAAAGCACAGGAGTTAATCCTGACTGATTTATTTATTTATTTATTTATTGTTTTGATTTCTTAGTCGCCCCTCCCGACTGGCTCGGGGTGACTTACAAATGATTAAAAACACAGTAAAAAGACAATAAAACACAATATTACAATTGACATTAAAACACAGCAGGATGCCAGGAATTGCATCCATAGTTAAAACCATATGGTAACGTACGCTCGCTACGTAAAGCAATGGCCTATGACCATGAAGTGGAAGCCCCAGGAATTGTTCCTAACCAAATGCCTCTGTGAACAGGAAGGTTTTACAAGCCTTTCAAAAGGCTAGTAAATTGGGCAGCGCACGGACTGAAGGAGGGAGAGCCTTCCATAATACAGGAGCGATAACGCTAAAGGCTCTCCTCCGCGTTAAGGTCAAGTGGAGGGCTGCGTGGCTCGGCACCGCCAGGAGGTTCAAGGACTCTGATCTCAGTGGTCTTGAAGGACTATATGGGGAGAGGCGGTCCCTTAGGTCAGTGTTTCTCAACCAGTGTGCTGGGCACACTAGTGTGCCGTGAGCTATCATCAGGTGTGCCGTGGGAAATTGGACCTCCAGGAAGGGAGGGGGGAGAGTCTAGTGTGTTGAAGTATAGAAACCCTAAGAAACCTACCTCTTTAAAGGCACAAAATTACAAACACCACCCCTCCCCACCCGTTGTCTACTTGGTCTCTCCCTCTCCATGCATTGGGAAGTCCGGCCTCCCTTTCCCCAAGTAGAGACCTCCTCTTGCCTCCTGGGGGTTCTGTGTGGGAAGTTTGGCCCAGTTCTATCATTGGTGGGGTTCAGAATGCTCTTTGATTGTAGGGGAACTATAAATCCCAGCAACTATAACTCCCAAATGTCAAGGTCTATTTCCCCTGAACTCTATCTGCGTTCATATTTGGGCGTATTGAGTATCCATGCCAAGTTTGGTCCTGATCCAACATTGTTTGACTCCACAGTGCTCTCTGGATATAGGTGAACTACAACTCCAAAACTCAAGGTCAATGCTCACCAAACTCTTATAGCATTTTCTCTTGGTTATGGGAGTTCTGTGTGGGAAGTTTGTGCCTTTCTGCCATTCCTGCCAGGATATCTATGTTGTGTTCATGGAAACAGGCCCAGGTTTCACACTGAGTGTATAAATACATTTAAAAACATAATAACTACATGTATTACTGTGTTAGAGTGTCATTGTGTGTCATTTTGGTTGGTGGTGTGCCCCAGGATTTTGCAAATGTCAAAAGTGTGCCGTGGCTCAAAAAAAGGTTGGGAAACAATGCATTAGTGTGCTGCAGCACACTAGTTGGGAAACACTGGATTAGTTTGTGGGGCAGTCCACGTTTCGCAGGCGTATAGCAGGGTTGGGAGGACATTGGCTTTATGAACAAGCACCGTGGTCTCCCTACGGATGTCCCGGTCTTCAAACGCTCTCTGCTTCATTCGGAAGAATGCTGCACTCGTAGAGCTCAGACGTCACACTCGACTCCTGGAACGATTCCCCCAGCGCTGCATCCGGAAAATCCTTCAAATCTCTTGGGAAGATAGACGGACGAAGAAGCAACGACCACCAGCATTGAAGCGATGCTCCTCCGCCATCAACTCCGCTGGACTGAAGGCCACGTTGTCCGAATGACCAAAGCTCACCATCTCCCAAAGCAGTTACTCTACTCCGAACTCAAGAACGGGAAATGGACTGTGGGAGGACAGGAAAAGAGATTGAAAGATGGGCTTAAAGCCAAGCTCAAAAATTGTGGCATAGACATTGAGAAGTGGGAAGCCCTGGCCCTTGAGTGCTCTAACTGGAGGTCAGCTGTGACCAGCAGTGCTGCAAAATTTGAAGAGGCACGAATGGAGGTCGAAAGGGAGAAACATGCCAATAGCAGGCCCGGATTAACAAATTTTTGAGCGGTAGGCCACATTTTGGAATTAGGCCCCCTACCGCACCCCCTTCTCTCTCTCCCTCTCCCCTGAGGAGGCAGCAAAAGGCGGGATAGGAGGCCACTTACCCAGGACGCTGCCCTGGCCTCCAAGCCACCACTCTTCATCCTGTTGCGCTTGCGCCAAAATCGAAGGAGGAGGAGGACGGCGTGGGAGCCGCTGCTCGGGATCTGCAGGGGCTCCTCTCCGTGCTTTGCCTTCCCTACCTTGCCCGCTGCAAAGGCTGTCGGCGGGCGGAGGATGCTGGCGGGGTGGGCAAAGCGGCCGCCATTTCTTCCAGCACGCTTTGCCCGCCCCGCCAGCATCCTCCGCCGACAGCCTTTGCAGCGGGCAAGAAAGGGAAGGCAAGACGCGGAGAGGAGCCCCTGCAGTTCCCCAGCGTTGCCGCCCACGGCTCCCGCGCCTTCCTCCTCCTCGGATTTGGGCGTATCAGGTCGAAGAGTGGCGGCTCGGAGGCCACTCTTCGTCCTGTTGGGCTTGCGCCAAAATCTGAGGAGGAGGTGGAAGGCGCGGAGCCGTGGGGCGAGGCTGAGAATCTGCAGGGGCTCCTCTGGGGCAGGCCCCTGCAGCCGGGCGCGCTCTCCTCCGCCGGACGCCAGCGGGGAGGGAGCGAGACCACCCTGGAGGGTTACTCCCAGTGGCACGCTCTCCCCGTTTTCTCCCAGAAGCACGCCTCTCCTGACGTTTCGCCCGCAGGAGCGGGCTGCGACACCATTTGGGGGTTCCGTTATCTGCACCCCCTTCGGCTTGCGCCCCTAGGCATAGGGTGGCCTTATGGGTAATCCAGGCCTGGGCAAGAGGAAGGCACATCAAGCCAACCCTGACCAGGACCGCCTTCCGTCTGGAAACCGATGTCCTCACTGCGGGAGAACATGCAGCTTGCGCCCCTAGGCCACGGCCTAGGGTGGCCTTATGGGTAATCACCTGGCCCACCCCCTTGCAAAGGAAGGAGGTGGCGAGGAGGAAGGGATGCAGGCATGCCCGCCGGCGGGCGGGGCTTCCCTTCCTCCTCGCCGCCTCCTTCCTTTACAAGGGGCGGCCCAGGCGGGCGATGGCGAGGGAGGGCGCCATTCCTCCTCCCCACCCCCTTGCAGCGCTCTCCTCCCGCCCTCTCCTGATAAAAGCGCTGCAAGGGGGCGTTTTTTTAAAAAAAAATTTTTTAGTTTTCGGTGGTCTGGATCTGCTGCCTCCCCAAGGCCGCCGCGCTAGGCCCTGGTCTAGGGTGGCCTTATGGGTAATCCGGGCCTGCTTGGGCCCCCAGGCCCCTCCCTTTCCCCACGCCTGGACCCGCGGAGTTTCCCTCCCGAAGTTGGGGCGCTCTTTCCTCGCCCCTGCCTTCCCCTTGCCCAGCCCCAACCCCGCTGTCCTCGGAAGGCAGAGCACGCCAACCTGCTGGGCATCCTTCCCCGCGTCTTCCCTCTCGCAGCCAGCCATCCACTCCTTGCCCGCGAGCATTTGGGTTGTGTGTTTTTTGTCAGATTATTGCATTTTGAATAGCAATTCATGAGTCAGCACAAGATATATTTTCGCAGTTTGAGATGACCTGCAGTGTGACATGTTTGACACCAGATGGCGCTGTCTCAAGACTGCTAAATGGAACCTTGAGGAATGTCAGTTACAAAGTGACAGTTGGGATTCAATATCTGTGAGGAAAGGATGTTTAGAAAGGTAGCTGTGATGGCTGTTGTTTTTCGATGTTTTGCTAGTTATTGTTAAATACAATTCAATACAAAGTTATATATTTACCTTGTGAATTGAATGAGAGTTTCATTATTCACTCGAACAGAGACTGGAATTTTTGGGCCGATGGGGAATTAAACTTCTATATTTCTGTTGCCTATCCGCTGTGACATAAATACTCAACGCCGAAGATTTTTTCCTCGGGGGGACGGGACGGGACGGGATATGGCCCCGGTGCGTTTGCTTTTATGTATTTTTTTAAAAAAACTCAAGAGAAAGTACCCGAAGAAAAAAGGAGCGGTAGAGGTTGGCTTAAAGGGGGCGTAATTCCAAAGTGTGGCCTAGGGCGCAACAAGGTGTTAATCCGGGCATGTCTATATGGTGGAATTAATGCAGTTTGGTTCCTATTGAACGGCCGTTGGTTCAACATACTATGGAATGTCGGGAGTCATCGCTTGGCAAGGCACCGGCAGAGAAGTCTGAAGACCTTGCAGGACTACAACTCATCCCAGGACATTTGGATCTTGGGCTACAGTTTGGAGAACCGGCGGTCCTTTTTTCATTTGATGTTGTTCTTCCCTTATCCAAACAGGGCCGGATCCTCGAATGGTCGGGCCTCTGCAAACAGATGAGCTTTAGCCGTTTCGTGTTGAATCTCAAGAAGTCAAAGGTACATCCCAGCCTCTCCGCCAAGGACCTCTGTTTCGACGGGGTGCCCGTTCGGATCTACCAGCCGAAAGCGCCCTCTGCTGGCCGAAGGAAAGGATTTGTGTTCTTCCACGGCGGAGCCGGAATGGTGGGAAGCATCGGTAAGAGAGACGAACGGCCGCACCTAAAGGCTGAACTTTTTATTTATTTACTATATTTACTATATATTACACATATTAATATATCAAGAAATATTCATATATTTTTAGTATTAATATCATAATTATTATGTTATAGTATATATATATATATAGACATTGTAATATATTGAAATTATAATATAATATAACATTATTATATTATATTATTTATTATATTATTTTATTATTATTATTATTATATTTCAGTCGGCGATCTGAGGCGGCTTATTCAACCTGGCGACCCGGAAGACGATCAAGTCTTCCGGGCCGCCAGGGCGATCAGCCCCTGCAGGTCGACGACTGCTCCCGCTTCAGGCCCGGATCGCCTCCAGGGATGTCAGGCACTCCAAAGCTGCTGCTCCTCCAGCCCGTCTGCCGACACAGGCCCCACAGAGCCCGCGATGGGATGGCGGCAGCGGCACCCCTTCCTCTCCGCCCCGCCCTCGACGCCCTTCTCCCCGCTCCGGACAGAATCGGCTGCCGGGCCGCATCCGGCCCACAGGCCATAGGTTGCCCACTCCTGATAAAATCGGCTGCCGGGCTGCATCCGGCCCACCCCGCCGTAGGTTGCCCACCCCTGATAGAATCGGCTGCCGGCCCGCATCCGGCCCGTGGGCCGTAGGTTGCCCACCCCGGATAGAATCGGCTGCCGGGCCGCATCTGGCCCACGGGGCGTAGGTTGCCCACCCCTGATCTACATTTTTAAGTTAGTGGAGTTTGGTGCCATGTGAACTGTCATGGCGTTGTGCAATGGATACCTAGGAATTATTGTTTTACAAGGCTTTCCATCCCAAAGAATAGAGGGGTGCAAAATGGCATAGAATCCATTCTGGTTTTGTTCTGTTTTGGTTCTGTTTTCATTTTGTTTTCACTCTGGTTTCGTTCTGGTTTCATTTTGTTTTTGTTCTGTTTTTGTTTTGCTTTCCTTCTGTTTTCACTCTGTTTATGTTCTGGTTTTGCTATGTTTTATTTATAATTTTTTAAATTATTTATTTACTTATTTATTATTTACGCCGTGACTCTCCGGGAGCTCGGAGCGGCTTACAGTCATATAAAAACACAACAGAGGTAAAACAACATATTAAACTAGTTTTTTTAAAAAAGGTTTTCCAGCTTAGCAGTCAAATGCTAGCCGGAAAAGATGAGTCTTGCAGGCCTTGCGAAAGGAGGATAGGTCCTGCATGGCCCACACATCACTTGGAAGGGTGTTCCATATTGATGGCGCCACTACTGAAAAGGCTCTGCGCCGGGTCGATGTGAGACGGATTGCTTTGAAAGTCGGCACTTCAAGGAGGTTCTGTTGTTCGGAACGAAGTGACCTCTGGGGTGGTAGGGAGGAGACGGTCCCTCAGATACAGCGGCCCCAGACCACGCAAGGCCTTGAAGGTTAACACCATCACCTTGAAGGTGATCCGGTGCTCGACCGGAAGCCAATGGAGCTGCTGGAGGATGGGTGTTATGTGACATCTCACTGGAGTCCCAGTGAGAAGTCGTGCAGTGGCATTCAAGACAAGCTTAAGTTTCCGGATCACTGACAAGGGCAGGCTGATGTAAAGGGCGTTACAGTAGTCTAGTCTCGAGATGACCGTGGCTTGGAGCACCGTGGCTAAGTCGTCTCTGGATAGGTAGGGGGCCAGACGCCTAGCTTGCCACAGGTGGAAAAAGGCGGTTTTGCTGACGGTGGAGACCTGAGCTTCCATCGACAGCAATGGGTCTAAAACGACCCCAAGGCTCTTAACTGAGGATGTCGGGCATAATGCCATCCAAGCTAGGCAGTCGGGCCTCCTCACCAACCGGGCGGCCCAGCCACAGTATCTCCGTCTTTTCCAGATTCACCCTCAATCTACTGGTACGCAGCCAACCAGTAATGGCTTCAAGGCACTGTTGGAAACACGAAGGTACAGAGTCCGGCCGGCCTTCCATTTTCAGAACGAGCTGGGTGTCGTCAGCGTACTGATAACATTCCAGCCCAAAGCTTCGGACCAGACCAGCAAGTGGTTGCATAGAGATGTTAAATAATAAAGGGGAGAGAATGGCACCTTATTTGAGGGACCCCACAAATAAGTGGGGCTCTCTCGGAAACCACACCAGCCCTTTCCACTCGCTGTCCCCGGTTGTGGAGAAAGGACAACAGCCATTTCAAGGCAGTTCCCCGGACTCCAGCAACGGCAAGGCGGTGGGACAAAAGATTGTAATCAACCATATCAAAAGCTGCTGTGAGCAGGGGCGGTCCTACTGGTAGGCAAAGGATGCCGCCGCGTGGGGCACCATCTGGTCAAGGGCGCATTCCCCCGCCTGCCATCCAGCGTCCTGCCTCCTCCTCGACGGTCTCGAAGGCTGAGCCTCCGGGCCGCACCGGCTTCTCGCCTCCGGAGGGACGCTCTCACCGCGCCGCCATCGCCTCAGCCAGTGCTTGGGAAAGGGACGGCACGCGGAAGGAGGGAGAGAAGCAGGGAGCCCTCCACCGGAAGTAGCCGCCGCACGCTGAGGCGAACTCCCTCGCCAGGCCCAATCACGTGAACCCTACCACACCCGCCCACCTCTTTGCGGGCGGGCGCGCCAGCCGGGAGCATCAACGAGAGACAGGCGCAACTGCGCAGGCGCCTTTGGATCGCAACGTCAATAAAGCGAAAAAGACAAGGCGTAGAATGGTTTCCAAACGTGGTTCCCTCCAGACCAGGGGTGCTCAGAATGGTGATCGGGATCACCAGGGTGATCTTCAGGTCTCATCCTGGTGATCTTCAGGGCCCTGACCAGGTTTTTTGCTGTTGGTCCTCTTCACGCGCCCCTGCACGCTGCAAAGAAGTCCTCCGTCATTGCTCCTCCCGCTCCTGCTTGCGCGCCGCCTCCAAAAGCTCCAGAGTCCAAGAGGCAGAATGGGCCCCCTCTTTTGGATTCCTCCTCCCTCCCTCCCTCCCTCCCTCCGTCCTTCTCCAGCCATTCAGAGTCGTAGGAGACCAAAGGGGGCGGGCCTGGATGATGCGATGCATGGCTGGCCCCCTGCGACATGCGCAGAAGCACCCATTTTGCCCTCGGACTTCTCGTCAGCTCTTGAGGCGGCACGCATGCTGGCGGCGTGGAAATAGGAGCAACGACGGAGGAGGAGAAGAAGGACGCTTTGGGGTCATTTCCTTACCGCATCTCAAAGGTCGGTCTTTTTACTTTGGGGTGGGTGCTTGATTGTTCTGTGGCATGTCTCTTTGTTTACTTTTAATGTTTAAAATGGCCTTTTTAGCTCCAAAGCCTCTCTGCTTGCTTTGTTCCTTGAGAAATATATGTTGGGGAATATGGAAATGTGGGAGAAATGGGGTGGTTGGATGTATTTTGCATGCCCCTTTGTTTACCTTGCTGAGTATTAAATGGCCTTGCAGTTCAACAGCCTCTCTTCTTACTTTCTGGCTGATAATATGTGTGGTAATGTGGCAGTGTGGGAGAAATGGGGTGGTTGGATGTATGTTTGCATGCCCCTTTGTTTACCTTGCTGAGTATTAAATGGCCTTGCAGTTCAACAGCCTCTCTTCTTACTTTCTGGCTGATAATATGTGTGTGGTAATATGGCAGTGTGGGAGAAATGGGGTGGTTGGATGTATTTTTGCATGCCCCTTTGTTTACCTTGCTGAGTATTAAATGGCCTTGCAGTTCAAAAGCCTCTCTTCTTACTTTCTGGCTGATAATGTGTGTGGTAATATGGCAGTGTGGGAGAAATGGGGTGGTTGGATGTATTTTTATGCTCTGTTTTATATTGTTGTTATTAAATGGAAATGTTGATGTTTTATAACTTCATTTTATGTAAACTGCCCCGAGCCTGGTGGAAGGAGCGGTACATAAATATGAATAATAAATATAAATACTGTAAATAAATAAGAAAATAGTTATACGTTTTACATTTCTGGGCAGGTGATCTTTGGGACTTGGTTTTTTAATCAGTAGCTCCCATGCTGAAAAAGTGTGAGCACCCCTGCTCCAGACGTTTTGGACTTCAGCTCCCAGAAGCCTTAGCTGACTCTGCCCACTACCAAGAATTCGAATACTAATATTGTGCTATGCTAATAATTATAATAGATTGTATGGACACATAATATTGATCATAATATTGTCACACAATATAATAAAAATACAATATAACAATAGAATAATGATATATTTGATATTACATGTAATATTACAAACAATATTGCAGTATAGTGGTATTGTACCAAATAGTAATATATAATACTAGCTGTCCCCGGCACGCGTTGCTGTGCCCTTTTTAGGAGATGCGAGAAAGTTCAATCATCCACGGTGTGCCCTCTAAAAATGCAGTTGGATGGAGTGTGGGTCATGGTGTGCAAGTTGGGTCTTTATTGGTCTTGGTTCTGGGCCACAGTGGTCTGTGGGGAATGATGGGTTTTGAAGTACTACAAATCCCATTTTCCATGGTGGTACTTGAAGTCCCATCATGCATGGTTGGGGCTCTGTGTGCCAAGGTAGTTTACTGTAAATACAGGCCATACACAATGTCCCATGAGCTGAGGCCTAGTTAGGAACAGCAAGTTAATGAAGCCTTACTGTCAATTCAGGCCATACACAATGTGCAATGAGCTGAGGCCTAGTCGGGAGAATCAAGTTAATGAAGTCTTATTGTCAATTCAGAGCGTAAACAGCTTCCCAGTAACACACACACACACTCAACTTGTCTCACTGCCAACAGAATTGAGGATGCGAGCCACAGGTGGGGGCGAAACGTCAGGAGGGCGTGCTGCTGGAACATGGCCAGTGACACTGAGACCCTATTTTGGGAAGCCATGGTCTCCGGGCTGAAAAAGGCCCTTCCTCCCCTGGCATCCCATAACAGCCCCCTCCTTCCTCAAAGTACCTTCTTTCTTCATTCCGGGCAGGGCGGAGCGCCCCCTGCTTCCTTTCCCGCTCCAGAAATGGGCTCAGGGAGCCCCTAGCATCCCTTTCCTCTGAAGAGGAAGCCTCATCCTGTTGGACTCCATCTCCCAGGATCCCTCCCGCCCTGCGAAGCAGCCGAGGCTTCGGGAGTTGGAGTCCAAAGAGTCCGAGTCCTGGAGGCCCTCGTGTGGCGGGCAGAAGGCGCAGCTTCTGACCTCTCACTCCCGGGAGGAGAGGGGTCCTCTTGAACTCTCTGGCGGGAAGGAGAGGCAGAGCCAAGGGGAGGAGGAGGTGGGGAGAGAAAGGCGGGCTTCCTTGTGCCAGTGGGCTTCTTCAGAAGAGGCGATGAGAGCGATGAGGCAGCGGGCCAGGTCCCTGGCACTCCCGGAAGAGGGAGATCGGAGGGGGAGGCATCGCAGAGCAGCCGTCTTCCGCCTCATGGAGCCGGGTGGCGCGGGCGCTGCCTTGGGCTCTTGGGGTTATGGCCCCTCTTCGGCCGCTTCAGACCGGCCCTAACCTCCGGAGGGCATTCAGGCGGGAGGGAGGTTCCGCTCTCCCAGTGGAGAGCAGGTGAATGTGCCGGGCTGGGGATCGGGCGGGCGCGCGCGCGCCAGATCCTCCACCCATAGGTTTGAATGTGTTTTTTTGGGGGTCGCATTTAGGGGTCTGTGGATGTTTTAAGGGGTGTTGTGCCTAGTTGGTACCTCATGGCCTGGTGAAACGTGTGTTGTGGGTTTTGTGGTTCTGGGGGTTATGGTGTGGCCGTGCATAATCGTCAACCCACGACCGTGTCTCCTTTATATATATAGATTTTATTTCTACTTTATTTTGGGTTATTTGAGTTTTATAGGAGTAATGAAAATATTTAATAGAGGATAGTTTTATTTAAATAAAAAAAATTATTTATTATTTTAGAATAATAATAATATAATAGAATGTTATATTATATTATATAATGTCAATATATTATAATATAATTATATTGTAATGTAATATAATATAATATAATTATAATATAGTATGAGTATGGTATAATATATTGTATATACACTGATACAATATAATACTACTAATGGCATTGTGATATTATAATTGTATATTTGTTTTACATGGGGGGGGGGCGCCAAAATAATGTTCGCTTACCATTTAAAATTACTTTAGACCGCCCCTGGCTGTGAGGTCCAATAACACAAGCAGCGCTGAAACGTCCTTGTCCACACCCACTCCCTTTCTCGGCACATGATATTTTTGGACAATATTTCTTCCTTTTTGGCCACCAAACCCCCTGTTTCTTCTCCTGTAGATTACTACCAAGACGTCTGCTCTAAGCTCGCCAAGGAGAGCCAAGCAGTGCTTGTATCTGTGGGGTAAGTGAATCCAAACACCACATACACACAAACACATTTTGCAATGGCTTCTTGTCAGGCCCGGATTACCCATAAGGCCACACTAGGGCATAGTCTATGGGCGAAGGCCTAGGGGGGGCGCCAGATCAAGGACCAAAAAAAAAAGTTCAAACAAAACGCAACTTGCGGCATGATAACACTTTTTCTCTCTCTCTCGGGGGAGGGCAGGGAGAGCGCTGCGAGGGGCGGGGGAGGGAGGAATGGCACCCCCTCGCCATCGCCCCCGTGGCACCCAGGAACATGGCGGAGGAGGCAGAGGCGCCCTCCTGCCGTGCGCACATGGCCGCCAGTGGCCCCGGGGGTGGGGCTTCCTTCCGCCTCATCCTCCTCGCGCACAAGGAAGGAGGGTGGGGCGAGGAGGAGGAAGAGGCAGAGGGAAGCCCCGCCCCCAGGGCCATTGCCGCACATGCCCAGCAGCGCCCCAGGGGCGGGGCTTCCCTTCCTCCTCCTCCATGCGACCGCCTTCCTTGACTGAAGGAAGGCGATCGCGGCGAGGAAAAGGAAGAGGTGGAGGAAAGCCCTGCCCCCGCGGCCGTTGCCGCGCATGCCCAGCAGCGCCCTGGGGGCGGGGCTTCTTTCCACCTCCTCCCGCGCCGCCTTCCTTGACTGAAGGAAGGCGACGCGGTGAGGAAAAGGAAGAGGTGGAGGAAGCCCGCCCCGGGCCGATGCAGCGCATGCCCAGCAGCACCCGGGGCGGGGCGGGCTTTTTCCTCCCGCAACCGCCTTCCTTGACTGAAGGAAGGCGATCGCGCGAGGAAAAGGAAGAGGCGGAGGAAAGCCCTGCCCCGCGGACCGTTGCAAGCATTCCCAGCAGCGCCCTGGGGCGGGGCTTCTCTTCCTCCTCCTCCCGCGACCGCCTTCCTTGACTGAAGGAAGGCGATCGCAGCGAGGAAAAGGAAGAGGCGGAGGAAAGCCCTGCCCCCGCGGCGTTGCCGGCGCATTCCCAGCAGCGCCTGGGGGGGCTTCTCTTCCTCCTCCTCCCAGCGACCGCCTTCCTTGACTGAAGGAAGGCGATCGCGGCGAGGAAAGGAAGAGGCGGAGGAAAGCCCTGCCCCGCGGCCGTTGCACGCGCATTCCCAGCAGCGCCCTGGGGGCGGGGCTTCTTTTCCTCCTCCTCCCCGCGACCGCCTTCCTTGACTGAAGGAAGGCGATCGCGGTGAGGAAAAGGAAGAGGTGGAGGGAAGCCCCGCCCCCGGGCCGATGCCGCGCATGCCCAGCAGCACCCCGGGGGCGGGGCTTCGCTTTTTCCTCCTCCCCGCAACCGCCTTCCTTGACTGAAGGAAGGCGAAGGCGCGGCGAGGAAAAGGAAGAGCGGAGGAAAGCCCTGCCCCCGCGGCCGTTGCGCGCATTCCCAGCAGCGCCCTGGGGCGGGGCTTCTCTTCCTCCTCCCGCGACTGCCTTCCTTGACTGAAGGAAGGCGTCGCAGCGAGGAAAAAGGAAGAGGTGGAGGGAAGCCCGCCCCCGGGGCCGCTGCACAAGATGCCCAGCAGCACCCCGGGCGGGGCTTTGCTCCCCTCCTCCCGCGACGGCCTTGCTTGTCTGAAGGATGGCGATCGCAGCGAGGAAAAGGAAGAGGTGGAGGGAAGCCCCGCCCCCGGGGCCATTGCCGCACATACCCAGCAGTGCCCCCGGGGGCAGGGCTTCCAAAGTGTGGCCTAGGGGCGCCAAAAGGAGTCTATCCAGATCTGCTTCTTGTATACCTTGATTGATTTGCCTTGCCATGTGCTTCCATAAGTAGCAGTCAAGTTATATCTCTTGGAATACCATGAGAGTAGGTCGCTTTTGTAAAGGACGCTTGCATCGCACCCTGCTCATGGTGCTTCTCGTGAAACTACACATCCCAGGACATGATAGGAAGGAAGCATAGCCGCTAATGTGGAATCTAAATGGTAGAATTGTGTAGCACATTAAGGGTACCTGGGTTGAGTCACCTATAGCCATGGGGAGCCTTTATGCCAACGTAGTATTGAGTCATAGCAGTTGATGTGTAGGTGCATGCTCAGATGCTACAATTACACAATGCACATGCATGCCAGGACTCGTAGGAGTCATGCCATTGGGAAACAAACGGGAATATGTGTTAGTTGTGCATATATAACTCTTAAGTTGTCACCAATGCAATGACAATTGCCTCAAGAGAAGAGTGGGAGTTATTATCCCAGGATCAATTGGCATGCAAGTCTTTATATAAGCCATGATGGCACTATGTGACACGTTCTTTGTTCCTGGGTCATAAATGTCATTTCCTAATTGGTTCTATGATTTTATAAAAAAAACATGGGAAAAGTTGATTAAATTGTCAAAACTTTGTTTTTGGCAAATGGGGCACATTTGGCTCTAGTTTTTCAAGGAGTATCTCAACTAATTCAAGAAAAACAAAGTTATGATATAACTAGCTGTACCCACCACACCTTCACTCCCTGTTTCTCTCCTTCTTGCTTTCTCTCCTTCCCTTTTTTTATTTCATTCTCTCCTTCCTTCCTTCCCTACTTCCTTCTTCCCTTCTCTACCTCTTTCCTTCCCTCCCGTCTTTTTTATTTCATTCTCTCCTTCCTTCCTTCCTTCCCTACTTCCTTCCTTCCTTCTCTACCTCTTTCCTTCCTTCCCTTCTTTTTATTTCATTCTTCCTTTCCTTCCCTACTTTCTTCCTTCCTTCTCTACCTTTCCTTCCTTCCCTTCTTTTTATTTCATTCTCTCTTTCCTTCCTTCCCTACTTTCTTCCTTCCTTCTCTACCTCTTTCCTTCCTTCCCTTCTTTTTATTTCATTCTCTCCTTCCTTCCTTCCCTACTTCCTTCTTCCCTTCTCTACCTCTTTCCTTCCCTCCCGTCTTTTTTATTTCATTCTCTCCTTCCTTCCTTCCCTACTTCCTTCCTTCCTTCTCTACCTTCCTCCTTCCTTCCCTTCTTTT
>JARBWK010001597.1:0-18262 GCA_030556195.1 Anolis apletophallus | reverse complement strand
ATACCTTTGAAGGAATGTCATCTTTGCAGATAGAGGTGAATTCTCTGGCAAGAATGGCGATGCAGCAAAAGCTAGCTTTGGACTACCTTCTATCAAAGGAAGGTGGGCTCTGTGTGTGGTTAAATGACCTGTTGTCATTTCATCAACAAGACTGGTGACATTGAACTTGATTTGGTCAAGATTCAGGGTGTTGCTAGAGAAGTACAGAAGACTTACTCAGCCCCAAGTGATTTTTGGAGCTCTTGTTGCTGGCTACCGAATTTGCATTGGCTATGTTCACTGGTGATGATAATCATAGTGGTTATATGTTCTGTGCTGATCATAATGTGCTGCCTACCAATTTTGCTGAAATGTTGTGCTTGTGCAATGCAGAAATCCATAGATGCAGTGAAAGGTGTGCATGCAGTCAAGACTGAGGAAACCATGGTCAAGAGAGATTGGAGAGTGAATTGGTCCTCTTGAGGGGTTCCAGACGTATGTGTAGGTAATTGCATGTGATGAATTACCCACAAAAAAGAAAAACTCTGGAATAAAGTAGTTTTGGTAATTTCTGTGGAGGAGAAAGGTCAGAGAGTGATGCTGCACACGTGTAGAGCTTTGAAAAGTGGGTTTCTGTGCCAAGAATCAGGCAGGCACTTGCTCCGTGAATGTAACACTGTGATTGGTGCTTCTAATCAATGCTATGATTTGTTAAATACACCCCGTGCCTAGCCTGAGATAACGTAGGCTCAGATTGGTCTAACAGTACAGGATGTGCTATTTGGTGACATTAGTGCCAAAGGGAGAAGAACTGCGCATGTACAGAGGGATTCTGCCCCATCCGTTGCTGGCAAGGAAAGGCAGAAATTAAATGTTGCTAATCGGGTACACGAGAGTCCCGGCCACTGATATGTACTGTGAGAAAGAACTAACTTAGAAATGTTCATTGTTCTAACACATAGGTGGGGTTTTGAGATGTGATGTAAATGAAAATGTTATGTTTTATTGGATCAATGAAATGCCATGTAACACCAGCCAATTATGATTGTGTAAAATCCATGAAGGAGGGCGGGCTTTTTGGAGATGCCGCCATGGGGGTATATATGCTTTGTACTGAGAGTGACCGGGCGCTTGCCCCTGATTAACAGCTTGTTCTGTTGGCAACCCCACCAGCTGGTGTTATCAATAAACCTCTTTGATTTCACACGAGCAGTGAAGTTGTTGCGTGATTCCTCATCCCTGCTGCCCGCACGTCTGCGCGCCAGTTTGATAAGAGTCAACTAGCCATTTGGAGTTCCATAACTCCCTAATTTGCTGCTTCACTTCTCTTAAAAATGCCTAGTTCCTTCAACATGACTATGGTCAACTTCTGCAGGAATAGGCCATAGACCAGGTCTGGGCAAAATTTGGCCCTCCAGGTGTTTTGGACTTCAACTCCCACAAGGAAGGGGCCTGAGGCGGTTGGGAATGGTGGGAGTTGGAGTCCAAAACCCTGGAGTCCCCAACTTGGTTTAGGCGGCTGTGGGGGAAAGGAAGGGCCTGAGGCTGTTAGGAATGGTGGGAGTTGGAGTCCAAAACCCCTGGAGTCCCCAACTTGGCTTAGGCGGCTGAGGGGGGCAATTCAGGGGCCTGAGGCTGTTAGGAATGGTGGGAGTTGGAGTCCAAAACCCTGGAGTCCCCAACTTGGTTTAGGCGGCTGAGGGGGAAAGGCAGGGGCCTGAGGCTGTTAGGAATGGTGGGAGTTGGAGTCCAAAACCCCTGGAGTCCCCAACTTGGTTTAGGCGGCTGAGGGGGGAAAGGCAGGGGCCTGAGGCTGTTAGGAATGGTGGGAGTTGGAGTCCAAAACCCCGTCCAAAACCCCTGGAGTCCCCAACTTGGTTTAGGCGGCTGAGGGGGAAAAGGAAGGGGCCTGAGGCTGTTAGGAATGGTGGGAGTTGGAGTCCAAAACCCCTGGAGTCCCCAACTTGGTTTAGGCGGCTGAGGGGGGAAAGGAAGGGGCCTGAGGCTGTTAGGAATGGTGGGAGTTGGAGTCCAAAACCCCTGGAGTCCCCAACTTGGTTTAGGCGGCTGAGGGGGGAAAGGCAGGGGCCTGAGGCTGTTAGGAATGGTGGGAGTTGGAGTCCAAAACCCCGGCCTGAGGCTGTTAGGAATGGTGGGAGTTGAAGTCCAAAACACCTGAAGGGCCCAAGTTGGCCCATGCCTGGGTGTAGACATAGGACTGGATGATTCCAAAGGTTTTTTTGGACTCCAACTCCCAGAAGCCTCAGCTGCCTTGGCTAATGCTCAAGGATTCTGGGAGCTGAAGTCCAAACTCCCTGAAAGACCAAAGCAGGGAAGCTCTCCGAATTAGCGCAGTTTCGCCCAGCCAATAGGATCACCCAGGCGCACAGCTGCGGACATCTGATTGGTTGCTGCTTTTCCCCTATTGGCTTTTCGGAAAGGGGAGCGCGAGAGTGAGCGAGCGCTTTGTGATTGGTCGGCCGGGCCTCGAGGTCGCTTGTGATTGGTCAAGACGGGCTTCTACTTCCGAATTCTGAAGCTCTTCCGGATTAAGCTCTCTTTCTCCCCTCCTCAGGCTGACCGTGCGGCTGTAGTCGACGGCGTCGGGGGTCGCGGTCGGTTGTGTGGCAGCCATGGTGGCGTATTGGAGTCAGGCCGGGCTCAGGTGAGGCCTTCTTCCTCCCCAGCCTCCTCTTGCTTAGTGATAAGGCCCAAAGCATGTGGTGAACACTGGTGGAGTTTGGGGGAAACAGACCTTGACGTTTGGGAGTTGTAGTTGCTGGGATTTATAGTTCACCTACAATCAGAGAGCATTCTGAACTCCACCAATGATGGAATTGAGCCAAACTTGACACATACACACAACTCCCATGACCAACAGAAAATATTGGAAGGGCTTGGTGTGCACTGACCTTGAGTTTGGGAGTTATAGTTCACCTACATCCAGAGAGCACTGTAGACTCAAACAATGATGGATCAGGACCAAATGTGAACACTGGTGGAATTTGGGGAAAATAGACCTTGATATTTGGGAGTTGTTGTTGCTGGGATTTATAGTTCACCTACAATCAAAGAGCATTCTGAACTCCACCAACGATGGAATTGAACCAAACTTGGCACACACACACAATTCCCATGACCAACAGAAAATATTGGAAGGGCTTGGTGTGCACTGACCTTGAGTTTGGGAGTTATAGTTCGCCTACATCTAGAGAGCACTGTGGACTCAAACAATGATGGATCAGGACCAAATGTGAACACTGGTGGAATTTGGGGAAAACACACTTTGATATTTGGGAGTTGTTGCTGGGATGTATAGTTCACCTACAATCAAAGAGCATTCTGAACTCCACCAATGATGGAATTGAGCCAAACTTGGCGCACACACAATTCCCATGACCAACAGAAAATATTGGAAGGGCTTGGTGTGCACTGACCTTGAGTTTGGGAGTTATAGTTCACCTACATCCAGAGAGCACTGTAGACTCAAACAATGATGGATCAGGACCAAATGTGAACACTGGTGGAATTTGGGGAAAACACACCTTGATATTTGGGAGTTGTTGCTGGGATTTATAGTTCACCTACAATCAAAGAGCATTCTGAACTCCACCAATGATGGAATTGAGCCAAACTTGGCACACACACAATTCCCATGACCAACAGAAAATATTGGAAGGGCTTGGTGTGCGCTGACCTTGAGTTTGGGAGTTATAGTTCACCTACATCCAGAGAGCACTGTGTACTCAAAACAATGATGGCTCAGGATTCAATATACCCAAATGTGAACACTGGTGGAATTTGGGGAAAATACACCTTGATACTTGGGAGTTGTAGTTGCTGGGATTTATAGTTCACCTACACTCAAAAAGCATTCTGAACCCCACCAACGATAGAATTGGGCCAAACTTCCCACACAAAACCCCCAAGACCAACAGACAATCCTGTGTTTTCTGATGGTCTTTCGCCCCCCTTTTGGGAGACTCAGGGCGGCTGACAAAGGCAACAATTCGATGTCACAGTATACAATATAAAAGCCATAAAACATACTTATTTATTTAAAATTTTTGTACCCCGACCTTCTCACCTCCATGGAGGGACTCAGACCGGCTTACAGCAAAATTCAATGCCATACAAAATTTAAAATATCTTAAAACAGCATAATAAAATACACAAAAACAAAGATACATTAAAAACCACATTGCCATTAAAACCACATTCTACTCGGTCCATAAAAGTGGTCACACATTTCAGATTGAAATCAATATCAGTGTATTCTGGGAAAGCCTCATTCCACATCCAAGTCTTCACCCGCCTCCTGAAGGACAACAGGGAGGGGGCAGATCTAACATCGCTTGGGAGGGAGTTCCACAGCCGAGGGGCCACAACAGAGAAGGCCCCGTCTCTCGTCCCCACCAGACGCACTTGCGAAGATGGCGGGATCAAGAGCAGGGCCTCTCCGGAGGATCTTAATGTCCTTGATGGTTCGTAGGGGAGAATCCGTTTGGACAGATAAGCTGGGCCAGAACCATATAGGGTTTTGTAGGTTAAAACCAGCACTTTGAATTGTGCCCAGAAGCTAATTGGCAGCCAGTGGAGCTGACGCAGCAAGGGAGTTGTATGTTCCCTGTACCCCGCTCCTGTTAGTAACCTGGCTGCCGAGCGTTGGACTAATTGCAGTTTCCGAGCAGTCTTCAAAGGCAACCCCACATTGAGAGCGTTGCAGTAGTCTATTCAGAATTAAAACAGTAACAGTTAAATTTAAACAAATAATCAACAGTCAGTTAAGTTAAAAACAGTATTCAGTCCAGATAGCCAGATTAGTAAACAGTAAGCCATGTCCTCATCTGTCAACTTGCCAATCCAATTTCAGTCAAAGCTGCTGCATTATGCTACTGTGCAAAGGCCTGGCCCCATAACCAAGAATTTACCTTTTTCCTGAATGCTAGGAGGGATTGAGTCTATCGTATCTCGCTTGGCAGCACATTCCACAGGCAAGGGGTCACCACCAAGAAGGCCCTGTCTCTCGTTCCCACCAGCCACATTTGAGATGCTGCCGGAAGCAAGAGCAGGGCCTCCTCGGATGATCTCAAGGTGCTAGGTGGAATGTAGAGGCAGATGCGTTTGGACAAGTAAGTTGGGCCAGAACCGTATGGAGCTTTATAGGTCAAAACCAGCACTTTGAATTGAGCTCGGAAGTGGACAGGCAGCCAGTGAAGCTGACACAACAACCAATACAATTACTGCTATGGAATGATGGGAGTTATAGTTTCATAGGGGGCCAGCTTTTTCACAGAGAAAACTAAAAGCCTTGCAGAACTACAGCTCCCATATTCCATAGAAGTGAACCGTGGCAGATAAAGTGGTGTCAAAACTGCATTCATTCTACAGCAGTGTACCCTGTGTAGACCACACATGGGCGAACTTGGGCCCTCCAGGTGTTTTGGACTCCAACTCCCACAATTCCTATTGCCTGATTTTTCTGCCTACAGGGATATTCTTTCTGTTGCTGGGAGAACATTTAGAGGAGTAGTGGTTCTCATGAAACTTTCTCTTGATTTGAATCTACTAGAAGGAGATATAATAATAATACATCACACAGTCCTAAACACATGGGAAATGTTCGGCTTGTGATTTTGTGATACAAAATCCAGCATATATAGGTCCTTCTCAAAAAATTAGCATATAGTGCTAAAGTTCATTTTTTCCATAATGTAATGATAAAATTTAAACTTTCATATATTTTAGATTCATTGCACACCAACTGAAATATTTCAGGTCTTTTTTTGTTTTAATACTGATGATTTTGGCATACAGCTCCTGAAAACCCAAAAATCCTATCTCAAAAAATTAGCATATCTGGAAAAGGTCCTCTAAACGAGCTATTAACCTAATCATCTGAATCAACTAATTAACTCTAAACACCTGCAAAAGATTCCTGAGGCTTTTAAAAACTCCCAGCCTGGTTCATTATTCCAAACCGCCATCCTGGGTAAGAATCTACTAGATTCCTGAAGGGAATCGGGACAGTTTACAGAAAAACAAACGAATACAGTAAATGATATAACACAGGGCTGTCCAACTGGTGGCCCCCGGGCCGTATATGGCCCCCAGCCCCTTCCCCACGGCCCCCTACCCTCCTGCAAGATATCTGCTTTTAAAGATTTTTTTTTAAAAAATTTAAAATATTTTTTGGGAATATTTTTCGGAATATTTTTTATTTATTTTTTTCGCGGCGGGGGGGGTGAGGGGCAGGGAGGAGGAGCAGGCTCTCTTCCTCCTCCTCCTACTTCCCTCCCTCTCCCCTCTCCCTCCCTCCTTCTTTCTCTCTTTCCCCCTTTCATTCCTTCCCCCTTCCACCACCTGAAGAAAAGAGGGAAGGAGAGAGAGAGAGTGCACGAGTGAGAGGGGGCGTGGCCAGAGCAAAAAGGGCGGTGCCGAGTTCGAGCACGGGGTGCTCACCCATTCCCTTTCTCCGCTTCCTCCTCTTCTGAGGCTTCGTGCCAAGTTTGGTCCTGATCCATCATTATTTGAGTCCACAGTGCTCTCTGGATGGAGGAGAACTACAACTCCCAAACTCAAGGTTCAGTACTTTCTGTTGCTCTCATGAGAGTTTAGGTTTGATTCAACATGGCTGAGGAATGCTTTGATTGTGTTTTCCCCTATTGTAGAAGGAGGTAGGACTGGATGGCCCTTGGAGGTCTCCTATTCTAGGAACCCATTGTAATTATTATTATCATCATCATCATCAGAGGCTGAATGGTCATCTGTGAGGAATGCTTTGATTGTGTTTTCCCCTTATGGCAGAAGGAGGTAGGACTGGATGGCCCTTGGAGGTCTCCTATTCTAGGAGCCCATTGTAATTATTATTATTATTATTATCATCATCATCAGAGGCTGAATGGTCATCTGTGAGGAATGCTTTGATTGTATTTTCCCCTTATGGCAGAAGGAGAGTGGACTGGATGGCCCTTGGAGGTCTCCTACTCCAGGAACCTGTTGTTGTTATTATTATTATTATTAGCAGAGGCAGAATGAATATTATGCCTTATCATTCAGGGTTATAGGCCTGTGTGGAAGGGCCCTGGCTTCTTATTTGACTTTCTTTCCACACATCTGAATAAAATCCCATGTTATTTGCTTTAAACCAGATTATATGAGTGTGGACTCCGATAATCCAGTTCAAAGCAGGTATTCTGGGTTATATGGCTGTGTGAAGGGCCCTGAGTCCACACTGCAATATAATCCAGTTCAAAGCAGGGACTGGGACTTGAGACTGGGATTTTGGTGTTCATCTCTATCTCCAAGTCAAAGCCCCGGTGTCCTCCACAGACACCTCCAAGGCGGGGAGAGGGCGGAGCCGGGGGGGGGGCAGGGGTGGAGCCAGGGAGGGGCGGGGCCTGGGCGGAGCCGGGCGGAGGCGGAGCTGGGGGGGAGCCGGGGTGGGGCGGAGCCGGGGCGGAGGCAGACCCTTCGGCCCCCCAGGTCATCAGTAACTGGAATTCCGGCCACAGGTCCGGTAGAAGTTGGACAGCCCTGATATAACATAAGACAGTAATCTCATATCAATTAATAAAAACAAAAATAGCACAATAGTGTGAATATAAATATATTAAACAATTTAAAAGACTATTTATACCTCTAAACGCAGAATACAATGTTCCTCGCTACTTCGCTGTTGCGCGGATTTAAAAAAATTAATTTAAAATATATATTATGGTATTTCTGCTGTTTTGTGGGGTTTTGCTGCTGCTCTCCAAGGATTTTTCCCTCCTCAGTTTTCCCTCCAGCCTTGAAGGGCCTTTCCTTCACTTTATTTTAAGTTTATATAAAGACCTAAAATAGTATATAACTACTAAAATAATGTATAAATATTAAAATAAATAGAGCATCCCTACATTGCGGTTTTTCATTTATTGCGGGAGGTCCTGGAACCTAACACACAATAAGTGACGGTACACTGTATATACATACATACACATCCATACACCATTTAAAACCAATCAGTCCCTATGAATAGGGTACCAAGCATTATAAATTATAGTTGTAATCACCATTTAAAGTTCTGTCCAATAAGTTGTTTGAGACACTTAGCCATTATCAAGGAGTTTATTTATTTACTGTATTTATATACCGCTTTTCTCACCCCTGAGGGGACTCAAGGCGGTTTACAACATACTAATGGCAAAAATTCAATGCCAACATACAGTACGCAATCACTACTAAAATCAATATCATTAAACATAAGACATGCATAACATTTAAAAATCCGAGCAAGCATAAAATCATTCTAGTACAAACATTAAAATCCCATGATCCAAAAATCGTATACCCTAGCCATTCCAAATTGTAATTGCACATGTTCCATTATTATTCTCTGTACTGCATTATTTATTGGCCAAAGTTGAAATCCAAAACACCTGGAGGGCCAAAGTTGACCCATGTCTGTTTTAGATAAAGGATTGGGTAATTCCCAAGCTCTAGTTCTCCAAGGTTTTGGACTCCCAACTCCCAGAATCCTCATCTGCCTTGTCTAATGATCAGGGATTCTGGGAGCTGAAATCCAAACCACCTGCAAGGCCAGAATTTGAAGACCACTGCTACAACTACCTCTGCTATCCACAGGGATACAGCTATACCAGATAGAACCCTGCTTAGAGGAAGTTTTTAAATATTTAAATTAAATATTAAAATAGTATAATATATTAATATTTTAAATATTTCAGTATAATTAGATTGCTTAAGTCCAACATCCTCAAACTTTGGCTTTCCTACTCCCAGAAACCCTTGCAGGTTGTTCAAACAGTTGGAGGGCCGCAGTTTGGGGATGCTTGGCTTAGGTACGCTGCAAGAAAAAGAGCCCTCCCATTGAAGGCTATACATATATGCAAGTACAGGTATTCCAAAATCCCCACCCTCCCAAATTCAAAACACTTCCAAGTATGTTGGATAAGGGATACTCCTTGAGTATATCTACAATTCCACAAAAAAGTTTATTTCTTTCCAGTGCACACATTTTATTTCTTGCATACTCCTAAAACCCTGATTGAGAAAGTCTTGCCTAAGAGACAGTGAGACTAGTTTGGGTCATTGGATTTTGTACTTGCAAATTGTATTCTGAACACCTGGAAAATATGGAGCCTCGAGTCTGTTGTTTTCTGCTGGATTTGTTTAATTCATTCCCCCATTTCCATTCCTTTCCTTCTGTGTCATGTCTGTAGGTTGCATACAGCACAGCACTGCTTTTTCCTTATTCTTTAAAGTACTAGGCATAGTGTTGGTGCTATAGAAATAAGTGATGGTGGTGGTTATGAGCTAGTCGGCATTTAATAGCTAGCTGATACTGTGCCTTTTTTCTGATTCCTACTTACATACTGCTACATCATTTATATTCTGACTTGTTCTGAATTACTCTGTGTGGTCTCTGGTTAAATACTGAGAAATTGAATCGTCCATTTGTTCATACATCACAGCACATACATATGCACAGTGGGGTGGCTGTGTAATTTTTAATCAATGTAAATATTATAATTTTTACTGACAGAAAGGGTATATGGCAATTGTTCTTAATTTTTATATTATGTTTTTAATTTACATTGTGTCATAATTATTTTTAGCTGTCTTGAGTCCTGATATCTGAAATAAAAGCAGGATAAAAAATAAAGTAAATAAATAAAATTTCTATCTTTTATTTATTTGCAGTATTTATATTCTGCCCTTCTCACACCGCAGGGTACTCAGAGTGGATTGCAATGTATATATGCATGGCAAACATTCAATGTCATAGACACAAAACATATATAGACAGACACTCTGAGGCTATTTAACATTACAGCTTTTGGCCACTAGGGGAGCTGTCACTTCATCATTCTTTGCATACTTCTTGGAGATTTTTATGGCCTCGTAAATCAGTTAAATTAGCCTCCCCACAAAGTGGTACTTACATTTCCTACTTGACAGATGCAGCTGTCTTTCGGGCTGCAAAGGTTGACAACAAGCTACACAATTTTGGTCGGGAGCTTACTCCGATCTGGGCTAGCTTTCGAACTCATGACCTTTCGGTCAGTAGTGATCTTAATACAGCTGACTCCCAGCCAGTTGCGCCACAGTCCCGGTGATTTCACAGTGATTAATGTGTGTGAGCTTGCTTCTGTCTTGAGAAAGTGTGGAAGCAGAGCCATATGTTGTTTGGTTGCAATAAAGCTAGATACTAGGAGATTTCACAGTAATTCCATTGATATGTACCTCCTTTTTACAGCTACATCCGATATTCCCAAATCTGTGCCAAGGCAGTAAGAGATGCACTGAAACCACAGTTTAAAGCAGAGGCAGAGAAAACAGCAGGAGCCAATGTAAAAATAGTGAAACCTAAAAAAGAATGATATCGAAGTAAGTGAAGAATTTTGTGGAATCCTTTTCCAGTGTAGTGGTATGCATTTTTACAGGATTAATAGTATCTTCTACTGTCCTCTCTGTTAAATGCTGCAGATGGTTCATACATCATTCATAAAGAGAAATGTCCTTGCAAATCTTTTTGAGAGTTGGAGTTTTTAAGACCACAAAATTGTTCATCCCATTTAACTGTTCAAATGAGAATTTTAAAGGACTCAAGTAAGATTTGGGTGATGAGAGGATACAGCTATGTGTGAATGTGGGTTTCAGCTAAGTTTCAATAGATATGATACATGGACGTCAAACATGGGTTTCCAAAGCCAGCCTTTACTGGCTACTAAATATAAAACCTAAATAATTATATCTAGGTCATGTACTGTAATACTGCATCTGCCATTACGTGCCATTGATATTTGATATTTAGAATGGCCTTAGGCCATGATTATGTGATTTTAACATTTAGATTAATATGTTTTTAACTCCCAAGTTTTAATGTTTAAATGTTGTCACATTTTTTATGATCTAATCAATAGTTATATGTTATTGTTGTTTTTTGTTAGGTTTCATATGTATGTGAGGCATTAAATTTTGCCATAAATATGTTGGAAACTGCTTTGAGTGCCCCCCATGAGAAAAGCAGTATACAAGTGAAGTAAATAAATAGAAAGTCATTGGCTAACTGAAAAATAGAAACTGTTATGAGTTATGTTGATTTGTTGTGCAAAGCAGCTCACTTTAATAACTTACTTGGAGAAGTTGTATACCTCAAATCTATAGTAAATAATGTCTTAATTATTGTATTGGGAGTTTTGAGCCAAATTGTGCATTGTAACATGTATTTATTCCAAGTTTTATTTGTCTTACAGGGTCTGATCTTCTATCAGGAAAAATGACAGCTGGTGGTTATGCTCCTAGACACAACTGCTTCATGCTCTATGACGTTTATATGTAAATGTGTAAATCAGCATACCAATAAATGGAACTTTATGAACATGCTTCTAATGTATATTCCCTTGCTCAGTAAAATGATACAGCACTTTTGGGGGAATTCTGTAACAAAGAAGGGGATCATAAGAGTTATTCGGATAAAAGCATTCCATCAGTTGTGGTTATATGCTTTAAAATATAATTAAAGCCATCTCCAAATATCTCAATACGCAACATCCAGATTGAGAGAAGATTAAATAACTGTTCATTTACTAAACAATACTGCGTTCACTCCTAAGTAACTGATTTCAATAGGGCTTATTCCCAAGTAAGTTGCTACAATATTGCAGCTATGTTCTCATAACTAGTTTTAAATTATTTTAGTTTGCCGGCTAATACCTGCTAATGCTTGGAACACAGAGCATTATTTTAGGAAGTCTTTCGACATACAGTCTTTGTCTTTGTTTCTAGAATGTACAAAATGCAATGATGCTTCCGTTTCTCATTGTGAATTGGAGGACCAATACAATTTGAAAGCAATCAGCTAAAAAGTTCTGTCAAGTTCAAAAAGACAAGGGGACCTGTGTTGAAATCTTTTCCATTTAAAACTGTGAGGCTTATGAATTCAAATGTGATTCAGTATTTATTTATTTATTTCCATCATTTCTACCCCGCTTCTTCTCAACCCCCGAGGGTGTAGCACCCATGGGCCCGTCCGTGCCACGGGGGAGGGGTGACGCACCGGGGGTCCCGTTGGCATTGGGACCCGCACAGGCGGAAAGGGACTCGGAGGATGAGTTGGAAGGCCCAGAGCAAGATTGGTCAGCCATACCTTTGCCCAGTTCACCTGTAGAGAGTTTAGCCTGGGATCTCGAGTGGGAGCATTCTCCGGGAAGGAGCGGACCAGGTGGAGATGGGAGGCAGCGAAAGCAGATAGCGGAGATAGTTATGAATTCCCAAATGGCCGAGGTTCCCAAGAGCTGGCCGAGCAGCAGATGGAGGCTAGCGGCTGGGAAACTCCGGGGAGGCTGCTTCTCAGGAAGATAGCGATACCAGACTGGAAGAGCGGGGCCGTTCTCACAACAGGCGCAGGGACATAGAGGAGGGCAGGAGGAGCTGGCATCTGTCCCTAGACCGTCACCGTTCGGAAAGTAGAGACTGGAGACGCCGGGCCCTAGATCGTCGGGGTTCCAGGCCGAGGGATTAAGAACGGCCCGTGGGAACTGATCGTCAGTTCTCCGCCACGTCTTTACTGAATAGGCGCGAAGCGGAGTGGGACCACAAGCCAACAGTGGTCATCAAGCCTTGCCTTGCCTTTGCCTTGTTTCTTGAGCCGCAGTGGATTGCGGCACCTTGCCCTGTTTCCTGATTCGCATTGGTTTTGCGAAACCTTGCCCTGTTTCCTGATTCGCATTGGATTGCGAAACCTTGCCACGCTTCAAGCTATTTGCTCGTTACTTTGGACTACTTGCTTTATTTTGGACTACTTGCTTATTATTGGACTATTTACTCTTTGGAACTGTTTTTATATTCTCAATAAAGTAGTTAGCCTTTGCTACGTCTCCGTGTGTGTGTTAAAGGGGCAGTTCTAAGTCGGCGTATGGGACAGTTGTCCGTAGAACTCCTCGAACCCCTTTCGCACAACGGGACGTACCAGGAACCGCCAGCAGCGCAGGCTCCCATCGTCCCCCACTGTCGCCATGTATAACCTGACCGATGCCCAAGTGCAAGAGATGCAACGACAAATGCGTGAGCTGCGGACCCGGCCCGGACGGCACCCGGGTGATAGCCCACCTGGCCGCTTCAGTGGCAATCCGGACCACGTGGAGGGTTTTGTTTGCCAAGTGGAACTTTATTTGGAGCAACGCCCAAACGAAGTTCGCCAACGATCGAGCCCAGGTGGTTTTTGTCTTCAACCTGTTGGAAGGGACCGCGGCAACGTGGGCCACCGCGTTGATCCGGGCGCAGTCCCCCATACCAACACGCTGCGGGCTTTCCTAGATGCAATCAGGGCAACCTGGGGGCTCCTGTCAATGAAGAACTCGCCGAGAGGGATCTGGCCCGCTGACGAGTAAGGATCTCTCCTGTCCCAGTACATCTCCCGTTTCGAGTCCTGGCTTCCCAGACGCAGTGGGGTCTGCCGGGCGTTGCGGTATCACTACATTGCGGGGCTGCCTTGAACTGCAACAGGAGATGTTAAAACACCCCGGCCCGCGGATCTGAGGCCGCCATCACCTTGAGCCTTCGTATGGAAGCAGGACTGCAGACCAGGAGGCGGTGGGACAAGGATGTGATGGAGAAACCGGTGGCACGGAAGGAAGGGGCTGGACAGTTTCAACCCCGGCAATTGCCAGTGCCGGCCGCCCGGATGACCCGGAGCCCATGCAGTTGGGGACAGTTCGGCCTAAAGTGGACCAAGCGGAGAAGGCACGGCGTCAGCGCCTCAACTTATGCTGGTACTGCGGGGGGGCTGGACATTTTTCTAAGGAGTGCCCCCAGAAACCGCGTGGAAAGACTCCTCGGGCCTCTGCCGCCCCGGAGGGGCCCCCAGAGGCCGAAGAAGCCCTTCAGGCGGCGGGGAAGGACCGGCCGGGTGTAAGAGGGTTCGCTCACTCGGCCGATGTCGCTAACCTCCCCCTGAACCCAAGACTGGACAATTGTTCCTTGTTATGGTCAGTTTGTGGTCTCCCGAGAAGGGGCCGATGATGGTCCATGCCATGATAGACTCGGGGCCACCAACAACTTCATCGATGCAGACTATGCCAAGTCCGCTGGATTAAAATTTCTTGATCTCCAAGAGCCCAAGGGTGTCCAGACTATCGATGGGAGAGTTCTGAAAACGGGGGCTGTAACTCAGTATACAGCTCCTACCAGGATGTGGACTAGCTCCCATAAAGAGGACATTTCTTTTCTTGTGACCAAGCTCCCAGATTTCCCCATTGTCCTGGGCATTGTGTGGCTCGCGCTCCACGACCCCAGATCTCCTGGGCCAAGAGGCAGCTAATTTTTTTCTTCGGACCATTGCCAGGGCCACTGCATGACGGCTCGGGCGTGCCTGGCCCAAAAAGTGGAGAATGTGGCCACCCTGCCCAAGAAGTATGCCGGATTTTGGGATGTCTTCAGTGAGAAGGAGGCGGAACGCTTGCCTCCGCACCGGCCCTATGACTGTGCCATTGAACTGCAACCGGGGCCCCAATCCCGCTGGGAGACTCTATCCTCTCTCGGAACCAGAGCAACAGGCTCTCCGAGATTTCCTGGATGAGAATCTGCGGAAGGGGTTCATTCGCCCTCCCAATCCCGGCCGGGCTCCGATTCTTTTTCGTCAAAGAAGAAATCGGGGAGTTGCGGCTTTGCAATGACTACAGGGAACTCAACAAGATCACGATCCGGAATCGCTATCCCTGCCCTTGATCCCCGAGCTCTTGGAGCGGGGGGGAGCTAAGGTGGTCACCAAAGTGGACCTGCGGGGGCTTACAACCTTGTCCGGATTCGCCAGGGTGATGAATGGAAGACGGCATTCCAGACCAAGTGGGGCAGTTTCGAATACCTGGTGATGGGATTCGGTTTGTGCAACGCCCCAGCCTGTTTCCAACATTTCATGAATGACATTTTCCAAGACCTGTTGGACCGCTACTTGGCGGTCTACCTAGACGACTTGCTGATTTTTTCTCCGGATCAGGCGACCCATGATCGCCATGTCAAGGAGGTGCCCAGAGACTGAGGGCCCACGGGCTCTATGCCAAGCTGGAGAAATGTGCTTTCGACTTGCGTGAGGTGGACTTTCTGGGCTACCGTATCTCTCCTACGGGCATTGCCATGGATGACACCAAGGTCCAAGCCGTGGTCGACTGGGCACCCCCTGCTAGCAAAAAAGACATTCAAAGATTCCTGGGCTTTGCCAACTACTACAGAAAGTTCATTCCTGACTTTGCCAAGTGGGCTGATCCGATCACCCAGTGTTTGCGGGGAAAGGTGCCGTTCCGGTGGACTCCGGAGGCGGATGTGGGGTTCCGCAAGTTGAAGCAGCTGTTCACCACTCAGCCGCTTTTTGCAGCACCCCAACCCCGCACCCCTTTCATCGTCTAGGCCGATGCTTCCGGATGTGGCGGTGGGAGCGATCCTGCTACAGCCTCAGGGGACGGACTTGTTACCCTGTGCCTACTATTCCCGGCAGCTGACGGCTCCGGAAAAGAACTACACCATTTGGGAGAAGGAACTGTTGGCCATCAAGGTGGCTTTCGAGGTCTGGAGACACCTGCTTGAAGGGGCCAAGTTCCCGGTGGAGGTTCACACCGACCACCGGAACTTGGAGCATCTGAAGTCCCAGCGCAAATTGAACCAGAGGCAACAGAGATGGTCCCTGTTCTTTGAGAGATTCAATTTCCGCATCCACTATGTGACCCCCAAGCAGACCAAGCAAGCTGATGCGCTGTCCCGAACGCCGGAGTATGTTCGGGAGGGCTCTGTCTATGTTTCCCCTGGGCCCGAGCGGGCGGACATTCTCAAGCTTTGCCACGATAGCCGGGCCGCCGGCCATTTTGGGCTTTTCAAGACTCTGCAACTGGTCCTCCGGGACTTTTGGTGGCTTAAAGTGCGGAGGGATGTGGAGGACTATGTGGGCTCCTGCCCTGTGTGTCATCGGGCTAAGAACCAGGGGGGCAAGCCGGCCGGTTTGCTCCAGCCGCTTCCGACCCCCTCTGCTCCTTGGAAGATGATTTCGCCGATTTCATCACTGACCTCCCCCAAGTCCAAGGGTTTCACCACGATACTGGTCGTGGTGGACTGTTTCACCAAGATGGGACACTTCATCCCCTGTGTGGGGTGCCCACTGCCAAAGAGACTGCTGATATGTTTGTGCAACATGTGTTTCGGCTGCATGGACTTCCACAGAGCCTGGTGACTGACCGGGCACCCAATTCACTTCCCAGTTCTGGAAGGCTGTCCAGAAGTTGCTGGGGATTGATGTGCGGATGTCCACGGCTCATCACCCGCAGACCGATGGCCAGACCGAAAGGGTCAATGCCACCTTGGAACAGTACCTGCGCTGCTATGTCAACTATCAGCAGAACAATTGGGCGTCCTTGTTGTCCCTGGCAGAGTTTGCTTACAACAACGCGACGCAGGAATCCATCAAAGAGACTCCTTTCTTTGCTAACTATGGACACCACCCTTGGTTCTACCGGTGGACCCGTCCGGAGACGTTTCGAGGCTAAGGATTGGCTTCGAGCTCACTGCACTCCAAGACTTGCTACGCACTCAATTGGACCAGGCGAAAGCTGACTACAAGCGGATGGCTGATCGGGCGGCGCCAGGAAGGTCCTGACATCCTTGTGGGGATAAAGTTTGGCTGTCCACTAAGAATTTGCCTACGCAGCGACCCAGCGCAAGCTGGACGCAAGATTTTGGGCCCCTACAAGGTTTTGGAAAAGGTGGGGCCTGTGTCCTACAAACTGCAACTCCCAGCGGACATGAAGCTCCACCCGGTGTTTCATCGCTCGTTGTTCGCCCGCGAAGGGGTGCGGCCTGACGTGACGCAGCCGCCTCCTCCCCCTGTGATGCGGGAGGGCGGAGAGGAGGTCGAGGTGCAGGACATCTTGGATGCCCGCCTCCGTTACAGGAAGTTGGAGTACTTCATTGACTGGAAGGGTTTTGGCCCGGAAGAACGTGCTTGGGTCAAGGCTCGAGATGTTCACGCCCCAGAGTTGGTGGCTCGCTTCCACGGCAAGTATCCTGACAAGCCCAAGCCCGGGGGCGGCCCTGGGGGGGCCCTGAGGGGGGTTAGTCTAGCACCCATGGGCCCGGCCGTGCCAGGGGGAGGGGTGACGCACCGGGGGTCCCGTTGGCATTGGGACCCGCACAGGCGGAAAGGGACTCGGAGGATGAGTTGGAAGGCCCAGAGCAAGATTGGTCAGCCATACCTTTGCCCAGTTCACCTGTAGAGAGTTTAGCCTGGGATCTCGAGTGGGAGCATTCTCCCGGGGAGGAGCGGACCAGGTGGAGATGGGAGGCAGCGAAGCAGATAGCGGAGATAGTTATGAATTGCCAAATGGCCGAGGTTCCCAAGAGCTGGCCGAGCAGCAGATGGAGGCTAGCGGCTGGGAATCTCCGGGGGAGGCTGCTTCTCAGGAAGATAGCGATACTAGGCTGGAAGAGCGGGGCCGTTCTCACAACAGGCGCAGGGACATAGAGGAGGGCAGGAGGAGCTGGCATCTGTCCCTAGACCGTCGCCGTTCGGAAAAGTAGAGACTGGAGACGGGCCCTAGATTGTCGGGGTTCCAGGCCGAGGGATTAAGAACGGCCCCGTGGGACCGGAGCGTCAGTTCTCCGGCCACGTCTTTACTGAATAGGCGCGAAGCGGAGTGGGACCACAAGCCAACAGTGGTCATCAAGCCTTGCCTTGCCTTTGCCTTGTTTCTTGAGCCGCAGTGGATTGCGGCACCTTGCCCTGTTTCCTGATTCGCATTGGATTGCGAAACCTTGCCACGCTTCAAGCTATTTGCTACGTTACTTTGGACTACTTGCTTTATTTTGGACTACTTGCTTATTATTGGACTATTTACTCTTTGGAACTGTTTTTATATACTCAATAAAGTAGTTAGCCTTTGCTACGTCCCGTGTGTGTGTTAAAGGGGCAGTTCTAAGTCGGCGATTGTGACAGAGGGGGGGACGGGGGGACTCAGAGCGGCCTAACAACGGCAACAATTCGATGCCACATAGTATACATATAATAAAAGCAAACAGTTAAGAATAAAATACATTAAAATACAGCTAGAATTAAAATACATTAAAATACAAGTAACATTAAAATGCATCGTGTACATTCACAACAGTTAAAACAATATTCCATCCATAAGCATTAGGTCTTATTCAACAGATTGCCATCTCAATCCAATCAAAGTGCCGTATCGTGCTAAAGTGCAAACGCTTGGTCCCATAACCAGGATTTCACTTTTTTCTGAATGCC
>JARBWK010001596.1:0-18263 GCA_030556195.1 Anolis apletophallus | reverse complement strand
TATTTTAAGGGCAAAAATAAGTTCAAGGTACTTGAAATGGAATTTTTCAATTGGAAACTGCAACTTTTAGGGCAAATTTGAAGATCTAAACAGAACTTTGAGTCTGCCTAATGGCATATGCATGCCATCTGTTTTATGTTTGCTTGTTTGTTTTTACCCTTTTTCAGTATGTGCAGTGGCTCAACCTAGAAACTATGAGAGCTTTTACAGTATTCATTTCAAACACCAAACACAAATGGCTAAATTAAACACTATTCCCACAATAATATTTCTTCTCCTCTTCCAGTGTGAATTCACACAAAAAACACACAAGTAAGACATTGCTTTGGAGTCAGGCTGACTGATCCCCTCTCATTGGTGGAATCAGATAGATGCTGGTCAAATATTTAAGCTGGATACTAGCACTTTGTTTACTGACCAAAAAGTTTAACTGAATATTGACCAACAGGTTACTATTTGTTGGTCCACAACTCCCAGAATTCCCCAAATTCCCCAGCAACCATGATTAATGGAATCTTCTGACTGCTTTTTAATGACGTTGATTAGATGGTGTATTTTTAAATTGTATTGTGGTGTTTCGGCCTGTAGTGCTGCAAATGTAAGCCATGCTGAGTCCCCCTGCGGGGTGAGAAGCTACGGGGTACAAATACCATAAATAAATAAATAAATAAATAAATAAATAAATAAATGATTCTTGGAATTGTAGCCAAAACCAACTTTTCCAAAGCTCTAAGGAGCATAGGTACATTAGACCAAGGTGTATAACAGCAAATAAAAAGATGGCAAATGACAATGACAAAAATTACAATGCAGCTCTAGCTAAGGCTTATATAAAAATAATTTCTTCTTCAAGACAGCTATATAAGATACAGGCATATTGTTCACCACAAACACATATACTCTCTCCCATTTATTTAAGTGGCATTTGGTATCATAGTGGAATTGAGCTGGGATAAATGCTTTCTGAATAGAAATACTGCTTTTTGTCACCTTCCATAAACTATGATTGAGAAATAGAACATCATTTGCATACTTGCTATTCATTTCATCATCTGGGACATGGGCCTTCGGTGCTGACTTTGGGAATTGTGTTGTTTGCTGATTAACTTGACAAATGAAGAACATATTTGCTTCCATCAACATCTATCATTATTGTGCATGCTCAGGTCAAACAGTTTAGCATACTCTTAGCCTCCAGAAGTGATTACTCACTTTTAAGTTAAAGTTTTGCCTATGCTTTCCTTCAACTGCCCTTTATTTATGCAGTACTTGCTGAAATATTTTTCTTGATGGTTTGGTGAGCACATATGTATACTTCTTAATGCTATTAACTCAGGAACTAGAGGCACCTTTGTGTCAGCGATGATATTTTCAGAATTATGTATTAGAAATGAAAAGGATATTTGGCATTTCACAATGGTAAACCTTCTGCATTAGTTCACCCACTCTACACCCTGGTGCAGTTTGAGGGAGGGGGCTAGGGATGATGGGACTTGAAGTACCTTCACTAACTTCCTAAGACCACTGTGACCCTCATCCAAAAACCAATACACACCCACATGCCCACACAGAGCCTCCATGACCTGCGGCACTTTAGAGAAGGCTGCACCACGGATGATGGGACTTGCAGTGCCTTCACTACTTCCATGATACCACTCCAACGCCTTCTAATGAAGGAACAAGACCACACTTGGCACACAGAGCCCCCATGACCCACTCTACATCCTGCTTCTGTTTGGAAGAGGGTGGGCCACACATGATGGGACTTGCAGTGCCTTCAGTAATTTCATTATACCACTGCAACTCCTTATAATAATGCATCAAGGCCAAACTTCCCAGACAGAGCCTCCATGACCCACTCTACATCCTGGTGCTGTTTGGAAGAGGGTGGGCCACCGATGATGGGACTTGCACTACCTTCATTAATTTCATGATACCACTGCAACTCCCAATAATAATGGATCAAGGCCAAACTTGCCACACAGAGCCCCCGTGACTCACTCTACATCCTGGTGCTGTTGGGAAGAGGGTGGGCCACAGATGATGGGACTTGCAGTACCCTCATTAATTTCATGATACCACTGCAACTCCCAATAATGATGGATCAAGGCCAAACTTGGCAGACAGACCCTCCATGGCCCACTCTACATCCTGGTGCTGTTTGGAGGATGTCACACCATGGACGATGGGACTTGCAGTGCCTTCAATAACTTCCTGACACCACTGTGAGCCACATAAAAAACTACTACACACCAACTAATATGTTTCTCAAAAAACCCAAGCACCGCTGGGTCCCAAGCTAGTTAATAATAATACTAACCACTTTAAAATGGATTTTTAAGCCTGCAAAAGCTTGAACCAGATCTTAATGTTTCTGCCCTGAACCAGATCTTAATGTGTCTGTTTTGCAAACAGGATATAGGTTCCGTTGACTAATTTTATGATATATATAATGGTTATACATTTGATGTGATAGTTAATATATATTACTTCACTCAGAAGTCTGCTGGAGCTCTTTATTGCTTGATCTATTTTTACATCCTGCTTGTACATCTGGCACGTTACATCTTTTTGAGTTTGGAGATTCATCCAGGTGTGGAGTATATGCTTAAAAACAAAGTCTGTTTGAGGAGTTTTCCCAATTGTACACAGGCTCTATATGACTCTTGAACATACTACAACTATCTGGCTTTTAGTATTCTCTGATCCAAGTTTTTCCCACCTTTGGTTGTAATGGGTTTAGACTACCTTCTGTTGCCAGCTTTTCAAATGGAAAATCTACTTTAACCACAAAGTGCCAAAATGTTCCCATCTTTGTGGTCAGAATTATGTGTATTTGTGGATAGTCTCTAGTATGAACTTTTTTTCCTCTTTCTGTATATTGTCATTCGTCATTACTGCTGTAGTCAATGACTGTAATGATGTTGATTATTTGTGTGTAAATGTTGTGTGACATGTGTTAAAATGTATGTTGTTTTGAATGTTCTATGGTTTGTTTCTGTGGGTGAAACAGAAGGGAGGCATGGCAGAAGCTTAGAAGAGCTGTCGCCATGGCAACCAGGGCTAGAGGCTAGTAGAATGTTCAGGTTTGAATTCTACAGTTGGAAAAGAGCGGGAAGCCAACTGCCAAATGAGAGGGGGAGGAGTTATGTTCTAGTTGAGAGTGTCCTAAGGACTGAAAGAGAACGGTCCAGTGTTAGTGTGTGTCTTAAGGTCTGCTAGTGAGCAGTCCAGTTAAAGGGTATAGAGACCCTAGTTAAAGTTGCAGGGGTTTATAGAGGTTTAGTGGAAACCCTATAATAGGTCCCCATTGTGTTATGTAACAGAAAAGGTTGTGCCTCTAAGGAAGTTTGAAACCAACCAAGATTGTACCCATTTGTGTCAAAATAAATTGTTTGCATCTTAAAAGGAAAACACCTCTCCTGATTCTTTTATTGGTGGTGGCCCTCAAAGTCAGTGGTCAGCCGGATAAATGGTGGCAGCGTGGTCAAGTGGTCACTGAGAAGTTTTAAAACTCCAGTCAGTTAAATGGTGAAGGGTGAGACAGTACCCTGCCAATAAACGTGAAGTTGCTGAGGTAACTTCGAGGTTTCCTTGGATTGGAGGTCAGCAGTGTGGACATAGAAAGATTGTCCAGTCTGAGGCCGGTCAAGAAGTGGAGTGGTCACATATTGAGGGCAGCGGTGGGATCTTTAAGAGAGGGTCCACCCTGTCCAGCCGGTTGATTTGAACGTAGCTTCACCGCATATTGGCGGCAGAGCGGTGGGATCGTGTAAGAAAACTGATCCAGTGCGAAAGCAAGGCTACCAGAGGAATTTGTTTAATTTTTCAGTTTACTGACCAAAGTCGTGTGGTAGTAGGAACTTTAATAGTTTAGTTTAAAGTTCTGAGGTAAAAGTTCGGCAAAATGACCACCAGGAGACAAACGAGGGCTTTGGAGGAAGCAGGGCAGCCTGAGGTTCTGCAGGAAGGAGAAGACTCTGAAATTTCAGAATCAGAGTCAAGTAAAATGTCTGGAGAATACCGGTTTAGGCTTGAGGTGATGAAACTTGAGATGCAAAGGGAAGAGAAAGAAAAGGAGAGAGAGATGCGAAGAAAAAGAGAAGAAAAGGAGAGAGAGATGCAAAGAGAAAGAGAAGAGAAGGAAAGAGAAGAGAGAGAAAAGGAGAGAGAGTTGCAAAGAGAAATAGCCAGGTTGGAGTCTGAGAGAGGGAATGCCTCTCAGCGTGCCAGGCCAGTTCAAGAGGTGCAGGCAGAAGGTTCTATAGACCAACTCCTGAGGAGATTCGAAGTATGTAAAAGGGGATAGTGTGGAGAAATTTTTGGTTTCTTTTGAAAGATGTTGCTATGATTTTGAAATTGAAGAGGAGAGATGGATGACATATTTACGACCACAGATCTGCGGACAGTTGCTGGAGATTTATAGCGATATGGCAGAACAGGTCCACAAGGTTTACCAGAAGTTTAAACAACAGGTCCAACAGAAGCTTCAGTTGACGCCAGAACATTACAGAGTTAAGTTCAGGTCCTTGAAAAGGAGAAAACCGAAAGTTTCTGTCAGCTAGCATCAAAGCAAAGCCAGTATTTCGATAGTTGGTTAAAAGGTGCTCAAATTACCAGTTTTCAGCAACTTAAGGATCTGATGATCCTGGAACAGTTTTATCAAAATGTTCCTCAGTGTATAAATGGTTAGTTCAAGAAAGGAATCCTGAAACACCCAGTCAAGCAGCTCTTATGGTGGATAAGATGGTGACATTGAGAGAAGGAGTTTGTAAGGCTGAAGGCTACAAACCAGTGGAGAAACATTGTTTCAAGAAACCATACAAAGTGTTGCCACAGTATCAAGAGGCTAAAAATGCTGCAGGAGAGTACGCTCGTTACAGAAGGCCTGAGGAGAAAAATTACCTCAGAGATGGCTCACTCAGTAGTGGAAATCGTCCAAGCTTTGATACGGCTAAGAGAATGTGTTTTTCATGCGGCAAGTTTGGACATATGAAAGCACAATGTTATCTACATAGCAAGGAAAAATCTTCCTTATGTATAACTCCAATATTAGAAAAGAGTTTTGAGAAGGGGCTTGAGTCTAATAAAGGAAAGAGTTCTTCGAACCAATGCAAGTACATAATCCCTTAGAAAAACAATGCCTTTTTGTTATGTTGGACACAGATAGAGATGACTACTTTGAACCACTTCAAGTAGGTCAAAACGAAATATTAGGATGGAGAGACACCGGATCGGAGGTCTGTGTGATTCGCCCTGAACATGTGCCAGAGGCATTCAGAAAACCTGTGTCTCAGCTTAGACTAAAAGGAGTAGGGGCAGTGTTGTGCGACGTTGTGTCTTTGCCAATCCAATATAAGAATTGGAAAGGATTTTGGGATTTTGCAATATATGAGGACATTCCTTTTGATTGTCTGCTGGGGAATGATATTGTAAGGAAGATCAAGTATTTAACAAGAGATGATGAGTTAACTGAAGGTCCAGTTAAACAGCAAGATGTTTCTTGTTTACCAGTTGATATTATCCCTGAAGAAAATCCTGAGACAAGTTCAAATATAATAGAGTTAGTGAAAACAGGAGCAGGAGAAGAGGATATTGCTAATGAGCAAAAGGCAGATGAAACACTGAGATCTTTATTTACTGCGGCTCAGGATGAGACGAAAGTCTTATCAAAAGAAAATCCTTCAAGATTTGTAGTTAAAGGACGAGTGTTGTATAGAGACCATGTGTGTAAAGTCTCCAGGAGGAACTAGTTCTTGTACACAAATAGTTGTGCCCCAAGCTTATAGGGAACAACTTATGAATTTGGCACACGCAAGCACACAAGGTGGCCATATGGGAATTCGACGCACCACACAGCGCATCACCAGAAATTTCTTTTGGGCCCAATATGTATCAGCACATTAAAGAGTTTTGTCAATCGTGTGATACATGTCAGCGTGTCGGAACAGGAAAAGACAAGACCAAGGTTCCCCTAATTCCTATGCCACTAATTGGAGAACCATTTTATCGTGTGGGGATCGATATTGTGGGACCCTTACCAAAGGCAAGTCGAAGAGGACGACGGTATATCCTTACTTTGATGGAATATGCCACGAGGTACCCAGAAGCAGTGGCGTTGACTAATATTGATACAACCACAGTAGCGAACGCCTTGTTGTCTATATGGGGAAGAACAGGATATCCCAAAGAACTGATTTCGGATTTGGGAACCCAGTTTACGCCAAGACTGATGGAAAGACTGTTGGAGATGTGTGGAATTAAACATCTGACATCGTCTGCTTACCATCCACAAACTAATGGTCTTGTGGAAAACCTAAATAAGACCTTAGTAAGAATGATCAAGGCATACACTCAACAACATCCAGCCGATTGGGATGAGAAACTACAGCAACTCCTGTTTGCATGCAGAGACTCCACAAGGCAGTACAGGATACAGCCCTTTCGAGTTACTCTTTGGAAGGAAGGCGAGAGGTCCGCTGGATCTAGTGAGAGAGCACTGGGAGACTTCCTCGGTTGCAGAGCCAGTTCCAGTGAGTCGGTATCTACAGAGTTTACGGGAGACGATGGAGATGGCAAGAGTTATCGCTCAAGACAACCTTGCAGCAGCACAGCAGAAACAGAAGACCTGGTATGATCAATCAGCCCGAGAGAGATCCTTCGACGTTGGTGATAAAGTACTATATTTGATCCCGGAAAGAGTCAACAAACTTCAATTGAAATGGACAGGACCATGGACAGTTGTTAAGCGTGCCAGCAGAGTTAACTACTTGATACAAGAATTACAATCAGGACTGGAAAACTGGTGCATGTTAACTCGCTTAAACCTTATGTTGAAAGATCAGTAGATGTATGTATAATAGTTAATGAAGGTGTAAATGGATCGTTTCATTTCTGGGAAGGGATAGGAAGGCTGACAAGAGTGTGAGTCAGGTAAAGCTTGATGAAGGGCTGACTTGCAAACAGCAGGAGCAACTTAGAGAACTGCTCCATAAGTATAAAAATTTGTTTTCGATTTACCGGGAAGAGTAGAAGGGGTGCAACATCAAATTATAACAGGAGACGCCTTACCCATTGCGTCTACTCCCTATCGAGTCACAGGGAAACTCGTGGAGTGTGTTGATAGAGAAGTTCAGGAAATGCTGGATATGGGGATTATAGAACCATCCAGTAGTCCTTGGGCATCACCCGTCGTGTTAGTTCAAAAACCAGACAACACAATAAGGTTTTGTGTTGATTATAGACGGTTAAACGAGGTGACGCAAACCGATACATACCCTATGCCAAGGTTAGACGACCTGTTAGAAAAAAATGGGGAGAGCCAATTACATCAGTAGCCTAGATCTCACCAAGGGTTTTTGGCAGATACCAATGGATCCCAGAGACCGGAGAAAACGGCCTTTAGAACCCATAAAGGGTTACATCAGTTCAATGTCTTACCATTTGGACTTAAAAACAGCCCAGCCACTTTCCAACGATTAGTAGATAAGATACTCGGGGTATGAGTAACTTCTGTGTGGCATACATGGACGACATAGGTGTATTTAGCAATACCTGGGAAGAACACCTACAACATCTAGACCAGGTGCTGTTTCGACTGAAAGAAGCAGGGTTAACAGTAAAAGCACCCAAGTGTCGTTTAGGGAATCGAATGTCCAAGTACCTAGGACACATGGTGGGAAGTGGTATGATTGGTCCAGAACCTACTAAGGTGGAGGCGATACACAAGTGGCCGATACCCAAAACCAAAAAACAGGTTCGGTCCTTTTGGGATTAGCCAGTTATTATCGAAGGTTTATCCCAAATTTTGGCGAATTGGCGACTCCATTGACAGGCTTAACCAAGAAGGCATGTCCGGATGTCGTGGTGTGGACACCGCAATGTCAGGAGTCAATGGACAAGTTAAAACAGACCATAACATCACAGTCAGTGTTGAAAGCTCAGATTTTGATCGTCCATTTATATTAACGCGCGACGCATCAGAAACAGGTTTGGGAGTGGTTTTAAGTCAAGCTGACGAGGATGGGGAAAAGCATCCTGTAATGTTTTTAAGTAAAAAGCTATTGCCGAGAAAAGTAGTCTTTCTACCATCGAGAAAGAATGTCTCGCCATAGTGTGGTCGATTCAAAAACTGAGACCATATCTGTGGGGCAGGAAGTTTGTTTTGCAGACAGATCATGCGCCATTAAAATGGCTGAGTAATGTTAAGGGTACTAACAACAAACTCTTAAGATGGAGTTTACTCTTGCAAGACTACGATTTTAAGGTAGTGCATGTGAAAGGCAAATCGAATGTAGTAGCTGACTCTTTATCGAGAGTTACTTAAATTCAGATTACAGAATGGATATGGTTTGTATATAGTTGTGTAAGTATAAATGTATATGTAAAATGTATAAGATTATATAATGTCTTGCTAACGGCATTATTTTTAATTCACTCTGGACAGAGAGAATTAAAAATAATTTCGAGGAAGGAAGGTAATGTAATGATGTTGATTATTTGTGTGTAAATGTTGTGTGACATGTGTTAAAATGTATGTTGTTTTGAATGTTCTATGGTTTGTTTCTGTGGGTGAAACAGAAGGGAGGCATGGCAGAAGCTTAGAAGAGCTGTCGCCATGGCAACCAGGGCTAGAGGCTAGTAGAATGTTCAGGTTTGAATTCTACAGTTGGAAAAGAGCGGGAAGCCAACTGCCAAATGAGAGGGGAGGAGTTATGTTCTAGTTGAGAGTGTCCTAAGGACTGAAAGAGAACGGTCCAGTGTTAGTGTGTGTCTTAAGGTCTGCTAGTGAGCAGTCCAGTTAAAGGGTATAGAGACCCTAGTTAAAGTTGCAGGGGTTTATAGAGGTTTAGTGGAAACCCTATAATAGGTCCCCATTGTGTTATGTAACAGAAAAAGTTGTGCCTCTAAGGAAGTTTGAAACCAACCAAGATTGTACCTATTTGTGTCAAAATAAATTGTTTGCATCTTAAAAGGAAAACACCTCTCCTGATTCTTTTATTGGTGGTGGCCCTCAAAGTCAGTGGTCAGCCGGATAAATGGTGGCAGCGTGGTCAAGTGGTCACTGAGAAGTTTTAAAACTCCAGTCAGTGAAGGGGTGAGACAGTACCCTGCCAATAAACGTGAAGTTGCTGAGGTAACTTCGAGGTTTCCTTGGATTGGAGGTCAGCAGTGTGGACATAGAAAGATTGTCCAGTCTGAGGCCGGTCAAGAAGTGGAGTGGTCACATATTGAGGGCAGCGGTGGGATCTTTAAGAGAGGGTCCACCCTGTCCAGCCGGTTGATTTGAACGTAGCTTCACCGCAATGACCGGGAAGGAAAGAAACTGCCTCTTGGAACTGTAGCTCTTGCAGGTATAGTTCACAGAGCAGTTGTGTGGTAAGAAGAATGAAGAACATGGCATCCAACAATAATTGTTTACTATCTGTATTGTCCACAGGACACAATCTTGTGAAAGCCATAGAAGCCCCATAAGGAGAAAAGGTAATAACATATGATAATAATATAAAAAGAATTCACAACAGTGCAGAAAAAGAAAAGAAAAAAGTAGGAAAACAATCTAGGGCTCCAGGTTGTGCACAACTGCATAAAAATCTAAGAGTGCATCTAAACTATAGAATTAATGTAATTTGACAGGACTTTACCTATTAGGGCTCAATGATATGGTATAGTTTGCTGAGACACCAGCACTGAACAAATCCAGAACTGAAGGAAGAAGACCAGCAATAAAGCTTTAGAAGTCTGAAGAAGAACAGAAGAGAAAGAGCACTAACCCATGTAAAACTGTTTTTTTACTATAAGTTACTTAAAACAGAATTGCAGATAGCAGGCATATAAAACATTCTTAAAAGTAATTTTATAATTCCATATGATCATCTTGCTGAACTTACACAATGATTAAATAGCTGACCTTCCATATGATCATCTTGCTGAACTTTCATAATGATTATATAGTTGACTTTCAAAAGTAGCTCCTTTCTTGAGTGTTACTTTCACAATATCTTTTCTTGCTTTCGGAAGAAAGTTAGTGTTGAAAGGTGTGTGACAGTTTATTTGAATATGTGTCACCTTATACTTATAGATATCTATAGATATCATAGGTGATATTTTGTCCTAAATACTGATGTATGTGAAACAGTATCTTGTCAAGTAAATGGGCTAATTATGTTGTGGCTGGTGATGGTCACAAAGTCACTTGTTTCTATTTGAGCATGTTCTAATGCATTGGTTGGCATATAAAATAAATATATTTTCCATCACAACAAGCTTATTTTTTTTCTTTATGTGTACATACTTTATGCCAACTGGCAAAATCATTTCACTGCTTCTGTTCAGTCAGTAGTGCATAATTCCTAAAGACAGAGATAGGTTTTCAGGTCATTTCCAGAAGGCAAAAAGCAACGCTTGGAAAATCAGGATTTCTTGAGGACGGTTGTGTTCTTTATGGAATAACTGTTCATACTCATGCATTCATTTAAAGGCTTTGAAGATATTGAAACTTTTCTTCCCAAAATAATATACAATTAACTTTATAAAGGAATAGCATTGGATTGGGATTTCAACACTATTTTTTTTTTAAAAAATGCATACATACATGGGAGGCAAGGAAAATCTTTAAAGATGATTAAACTGTTTAACATCCCTCTGTTACAGATTGTGACTTATAAGTCTACTGTACGATTTAAGTAGAAATTGTGAAAGTCCTGAATTCCATTTAGATGGAAGGAAAATAGCATCTCAGTCATAAGTTTGTCAAAAAAGTAGTCCCAAGGGACTTCTTGTGAATATAAATTGACTTAACGTTCATTTCCGTATTTGTCTTACTTTTTGTTGAAAGATGTATCTTATAGGTTTCCCATGTTAGACTTGTCTCAAATGTCATTCAAAACATTTTCTCATTTATAATCATTTTCTGTTTTCTGCCAGCTCCTTCTGTAATTCTATTCCATTGCCTCTTAGCACTGATTGCCAAGTGGCAGCTACAATGTATTCGGTGTAAGTTTATTCCACATACTGAAAAACAACTTTATTTATTTGTTTATTAGCAAACAGAGAATGAGAAAAATTACACGAGCAGCTTTATTTTAATTCATAATATCTGCAGAAGTATGTTCTGCATATACATGAAGATATATATTTCATTTTCACTAATAAGGATTTTGTTATGGATGTGGAAATCTGTTCCTATCATTTTCATCATGTTTCTCAGAACCTAGCTGACAGGGAAACTGGAGTACATAGAAATTTGTGTTTATTTTTGTTGTACATTTGCACCCTACATTTCCCCTTCGGATTATACTGTGCTTTCATATTTTTAAATGTAGACTTTTTTTAGTACTTAGTTCATTTGGTGCATTTTTCTGTATTGATGTGACTTGAAAAACTCATAAATGGATTTCTGGTGTGAGATGTTTGTCTCGTTGCTGGTTTTGTGAAGTCTAAAATAATAGCAACTAATGGTTTTGCACAATTGTACAAAAGGATACAAATAATCTACTCAAACGACATCTATGATCAAATGTTACAGCAACAAGGGGGGCAGTGCAGCACAGAAAAAAAGGTGTGTATGATATGGGGACATGATATGATAGAGTGGAATAGGTAAGAGAAAGTCCATTCTAGAACCTGGGATCATCTACTAAATCTAAATAGTGGGAGATTCAGGACCACATAAAAGTGCTTCTTCATATATGGTATAGTTAATCTGTGAAATTCAGTGCCACAATGTTAAGCTATGGCTACTAACCTGACTGCTAGCTTTAAAAAGATAATTAACTAAATTAATAGTGGTTAGCTCTATCAATGGCTGGCTACGAATCAGGACGGAAGGCCATCTGTCACCTCCTGAATCAGAAGTAGCAGGCTTCTGTATATCACCTCTTGATGATTGGAAGAAGAAGGTTGTAGTTGGATTTATGTCATGGTGACAAAAACATGTTTGAGAAGTCTGCTCCAATGAGACCCTTCTTAGGTTCTTATAACATTGTTAATGTATCCATAGTTCTTTGGCTTTAGAATAGCCATCCTTAAATGATCTCTGTAAATACATTGTAGGTATTCACAGATTTTACTGATGATATTACAAAATATCCATGCTCATTTTTCACATAACAATTTGCTTCACTGAATCCTGTACCAATTGGTCTAAATCCACTTATAATGCCAGCTAGAGTAGTCTCATTGAATCAATAGAATTTGCATAATTGCTGACTTACCAAGGATGTCTCTACATGGATCATTTATCCTGGGGCAAATTTGCATAGAAAAAGCCAAATCGGCCCCAGAATAGTTTTGATTGGCAGCTTTTCAACCTCTTTGGAGGCAGGAGGGAGTCCTCACTATCCTGCAGTTCCAAACCCAGTATTGTAACACTAGATGGCCACCCTTACCTCTCTCCCATTCTTGCCATCACAATGGACAGCAAGTGTGGAATGGCTAATACCTCTCTTTGCCTAGGACATCAGACCAATGTGTGTGTTGGGGGGTGGGTTGCCCCCTTTATTCCCTCCTATTCTTCTCCAATCACTTTGTTGCTCCAGATATCCAGGGTGGGTAGGGGGAGGGAGTAATTGCCATCTTGTGTTACTTGGCCACCCAGACCTGGGAGTACATGATGATCAGCTGCAGCCAGTCCCATATCATATCTGGCCAAACTGCTTCTGCGAGCCTAAAGTCACAGTTTGCCCTGGATTCTTAGGAGTAGTCCACAACTTTGGTTAGCATAGATAAAGACCACATTAACCTGAATCAGTGTCATGTTTATTAGTTACTATGGTGCTGATTTACCCTCCTTTCAAGATAGCTGGTCAATATACAGTAGATGAGCCCAGGGTCAACATTGATTCAGTGGATGTTCTGTTGTTAAGACTAACAATCGGATGGAGATGTTACAGTTTTTTAATATTCATGGAAATAGTGGCATATTTCTATACTTCACTTATGAGTATGCAATTGCTATAACTGTCTGGTAAAAGTGATTACATTGATCACCTGCATGACACTTCAGAAGCCTCAAAAGATAACTCCTCCTTAATTGATTGACTTAATAGAAGGTGATTATTGCAAGTATGTCCACCAAACATGTGAAAATGCAATTTATAACTTAATTACATTTTTAAATGTATCAATTAGAAAATGGATTTTGGCAGATGTACAGAGCAGTCATTTGCATTTAATTACTTCACAAGATGTGGATAAGAGTAGAAAATATGAGAGAAATATAAGAAAAAAAAGCTCCAGAAGTGTAACAGTATTTATGATGGAACAAATTAAATACATTTTATTCTGACATTAAAGAAGGAGATAATGATTAAGGAAAAAGTTCCTAGCAGAAACCAACATTGGCAAATCAGTAGCAGAACTAATATTGTATGCAACAAGAACAGGGTAAAAATCCTGTCTAGATTTTTCCTTCTTTCTCTCATTCTTCCATAACATATTTGCACCATCTACTATGGCCTTATGTTATGTATTTGCCTATGCATACGTTTCAGTTCGGAAGATGGAGATGTTATTTTACAGAGGCAGTTATACCCTATGTGATGTGTACAAATGTATATTATATAGATAAAACATCTACTGTTTGTTTATAATTAGATCTGAAAAGACACAACATTTGGACGTTATTGCACAAGGGAAGCAAACCAGATTTGAAGCAGATGACAATTCCTATTGCATACAGGGGCGGCTCAAGCGGTATGCCGGATACGTTGGCTGCTTAGGGCACCGTGTCATCAGGGATGCTCTTGGGTGCCTGTGTACTTCCTTGTCTCTTTCTTTGCATGATGGACCAAACGTGATCTGAGGATTCCAGCCAGTGTAGAGGAAGGCGAGCCAAAGAGAACCAGGCAAGTGGAAAGGGCCGTCTCTCTTTCTCCTTCTGAATGCGACACAGAGGCAGGGCCTCGCTTTGGCCCTAGGCCCTGACTCTGTCTCCTTCTGGCTCCACCCATGCACATTTGGGCATGCTGCTTCCTCTCCATGGCATTGTTTGCCCTGGGCGTGCAGAGAGAGGAAGGAGCAGGTGCATACTGTCTGGCCCAGGAGCTCCGTACATGCCTGCCTGCTATTCCTCATCCTTTCAGCTTCCCTCTCCTTTGCCTTCTCCCTCACCCTGGGTTCCCTTCAGGGCCGTAGCCAGGATTTTGTTTTCGGGGCTGAGTTTGGTCTCGGGGGTGGGCTGAGACTGGGTGGAAGAGGGTCTACCCTAGCAAACCTTTTGTATTGTTATCCCAATAACCCCATTAATGTGGGATATAATGAGCATGGTGATCAGATCATGATATGAATAAACATAACAGTTTAACTAATGTACCAGTAAGGCCTTTTCGCGACCACCCTGAGAATTTAAAGCCCCCTAGCTCCCCCCCGGCATGCCTGGTTCCCTTTATTTATTTTATTTCGGGATTTTACCTCGCTCTTCTCACCCCCCCGGGGGACTCAGAGCTTACAGTACGGCACACACTCGATGCCACATCATAACAGCATAAAACCCCAAAACCCCACAACAATTAAGATACATTAAAACACATTAAAATGTTTTGCCCCCAAAACAGAGCTCTAGGGAGCCCTTGTTTTCCTACTTCAGTCAACTACTGTATTGAGCGGATCCCAACCTTTGGAACTCCAGGTGTTTGGGATTTCACCCCAGAGGCCTTCCCCAGCTTGTCCCTTAGTCAGGGACTCTGGGAATTGGAGTCTAGGGCCCTTCCACACAGCTTATATCCCAGAATATCAAGGCAGGAAATCCCACAATATCAGTTTTTAACTGCTATCTGAGACCACACTGCCATATATCCCAGTTCAAATCAGATGTGGGATTTTCTGCCTTGATATTCTGGGGACCCTTCCACACAGCTCTATATCCCAGAATATCATGGCAGGAAATCTCACAATATCTGCTTTGAACTGGGTTATCTGAGGCCACACTGCCATATCCCAGTTCAAAGCAGATAGTATGGGGTTTTATTCAGCTGTGTGGAAGGGGCTTGTAAAGATCTTCTGGGCCCTTGGCTGTTCAAGTGGTGCCAAACTGCATTCATTCTACAGCATAGATGCACCCTGAGGCCCCTTCTGCACTGCACTTCTCTGTTATTAGCAAGCCGAAGTTTGAAAAATCTTCTGAAGAGACAGCATGACCAGGAAACCTTTGAGTAGTACTTGTAGACCAAAAATAACAACAAAAACCTAAAATTGTTGCTAAGTTTAATAAAATATTTGCATTCTTAAAAAGGTTAATTTCTGTTAATTCTATGTAATGTAACTATATGAACATAATGTTCTAAGTAAACTTCTGGTTTGTAAAGTAACTCTTTTATTTACCTCTACCTTCAACCTTTTATTTTTCAGTGATTGGTGGGGTGGGGGAAAAATACTGTTAATTTACCATTTAAAATTACCTAGGGCCGGCCCTGATTGCATAATTCCATGTACATCCTATTGCCAATCTGTCTCTTTCCTGCAGATATTCCATCCCCACTATTGATGGAGAACATGTGCCAATCTCATAAGCTGCTGTCTCGTAACATTCCCATAATAAGTTTTTGTGATGGGATCATTCTACTTCTGTGTTGGCATGCTGGGACTGAAATGATGTCACTAGATCGAATTCCTTGTCTTTCAAACTCTCCCAACCTGCCCCCTCAAAAAAATAAGATTTCCATAAAGTGGACTTCTTTTCTTTATATAATAATCTTGGGTTCTTTTTAAATTAAACCACTGCTGAACTTTGTAATCACCTTACATAAAATAAAATAAAGATATAAACATGTTTCCTCCCTTTTGTAGGGGTGTATAAAAATTATTTTTGAAAAAAGCAATACTAATACCTATTTTTGATTCCCCTCCCCAAAAAGAAAATCTTTTAAACACTTGCACTGAATCCTCAAGGAACAGTTGCATTTTACAATTCTTCTAGTGTTTGCAGGAGTTTGGGACCACATAAATTCTTTTATTTAAAAAAAAGCTTCAAAATTCTAAGCTAATTGCTCTTTTGGGCCCCATCTAGTCTGCCATTCAATGTGATTTAGGGAATGCATTATCTTGAGATGCATTTTTAAACGATTTTTAAAAAACCAACACATTCAAATATCCAGATCTTTCATTTTGGAGGTGTGTGTCACGATGCAGGGTCTTGGCCCAGCCCCTTAATCACACACACAGAGACGGTAATCAGCTAACTATTTATTGAATAATAAGAAACAGGTGAAAAGGTAAATTGTCCATAAAAGTATCAAAAGTTCAATCAAAAAGGTAAAGAGTCCGTAGGTAAAATCCAAAGGCAACGTGGGTAAAGGCTCGCAAAACTATGCGGATCAGACTTGGTCCGTGGCAAAGAACAAGGCAAAGTTCAGGAACAACTCAAGAAACTACTTGGCAAGGCTTGAGCCGGCAACTTGGCTCTGTGGAATTCGCGCTAGCTTCACTCTTAGAATAGAAGTGGTCGAGTTACTGAGGATCCGTTCCCACGGATCCTATACTTAATCCTTTTGGCGAGGCCCCCAACGCCTAGGCTTCTGCGCCAATCTGTGCTACGGATCTCGCACCCTTCTGGCGCCCAGGCTACAGTGCCAATCCCTCCTGCTGGACTCAATGCTCCGCTTCCTATCAAAGTCTGCCCTTGCCTCCCAGCACCTGGGTCGCTATCTTCATGAGAGCTAAACTCCCTTTCAGCTTCCATGGCTCATCCTCCACTGTTTCCCCTGATCCTTTCCTGCGACCCGTAACCACCTGGTTTCTCATAATGATCAGAGTCATCACTCTCAGGGTCAGCCTGAACTTCCCAGCTAGCATAGCCGTCAGGCCATTCATCATCCCAGGCCAAACTCTGTGGGTGAGGAAGGCCCAGCTAACTCATCAGCCCTTCCTCCATGTCCTCATCAGCTGCAACTGGTCCTAATGGAAGTGGGACCCCCGGTGCTGCCCCCTGCCCCCCAGGCACGAAAGGAACTAGGTGGCTACAATGGGGGGCCTATGAAGACTGCTCCTGAGATTGCCATTTGTGAGAGGGAGGGCAGGGGCCAGGTGGTTGTGCCCACCCACAGCAACACTGGTTCAGTAGAAGTAGGTCCCCACAAAAGGACTAGGCTGGGGTAAAGGGAAATGAAAAACAACTAAACATCTCCAGAAGAGAATACAAAAACAAGTAAATATAGCAGTGTGGTAAATAAACAGATATATGTGGTGTATTGTATAAGATTTATGAGTCAATGCAAATAGGAAATTATACAGTAAATAATAAAGGTTACTTCACCATACGCAAAATGAAGCAGTAAAGGTTATTTCACCATATCCAACAAGATGTAATCACAGTATATAGTTATGTTCATATAAGGAAAACACTGGTAAGGGTTATTGTACCATTACCAACAGAATATTAGCATTGAATACACAACAATGCCTTAATGTAGCACAGCAGTTCTCGTTTGTGCCTGGGGGCAGGGGCAGGACCTGGGGGTCCCATTGGCATACCTGCAGCAGCGGAGATGGATTCTGAAGAGGATTTAGAAGGGTTAGCAGAAGGAGAGTTTCCCATCACTGGGCCACCTTCTCCCACAGAAAGCTTGGCTTGGGATGAAGGTTGGCCTGACCCTTACGACGAGACAGATAACCAGGTGCAAATGGAAAGCAGTGATAGCGAAACTTATGAACGGCCCGGGGGGAGAGGTTCACAGGATCCTTTGAGTGAAAACATGGAAGAGAGCGGCTGGGAAGAATCTAGGAGGAGCTCTCACGGAGATAGGGGAAGGAGATGTTGGGAGGCAGGGAGACAGAACATCGAGACTAGCAGGAGGGGCTGGTACCATAGCCTAGACAGGCCGAGGTCCGTCAGCAGAGATTGGAGACGATTTAAGCCCAGAGCGCCGGGGACCTCGGCAGAAAGATTATATAGGATCCGTGGAACGGATCCTCAGTACTTCGCCACGCTCTCTGAGCAGACGTGAAGCGAAGCTGGTCCACGGAGCTGTTGGCTAGTGGCGTACCAAGTCTTGCCTTGTATCTTGTACCTTGCCTTGTTCCTGAATCTGCATTGCTGAGCGGAGCCTTGTACCCTGCCTTGTTCCTCAATCCGCATTGCTGAGCGGAGCCTTGCCAAGTCTTTGGAAACTTTACCAAGCTGTTTTGACATTTGATTACCTTTTTGCCTTTTGGATTTGCTTTTGCCATTTCTATGGACAATATCCCTTTGAACTGTTTTTATATTCAATAAAGTAGTTAGCCTTCAGTCCGTCTCTGTGTCTGTGATTGGGGCAGTCAAGTCCGTG
>JARBWK010001595.1:0-18268 GCA_030556195.1 Anolis apletophallus | reverse complement strand
AAGGACCACCATCTAGGGAGATAAAAAAGTGTACTTCACTCTCTGAAGATGCTCAGCCTTTGATCTTTTCAATGAACAGCTAACAATGGACTGCTTTGTGTTATGCTTTTGATGTGAGCAAAGCTTTGGCTGCTATTATCTCATCAGGTTAACAAAGTGGGTGCATTTTTATTTTTTTTAGTGTTTTTGAAGTGACATCTTAATATTAGATAAAGATTAAGTGTGAAGTATCTTCTTAATACGTATTAGATAAAATCGAAGTCTTGGGATTTAGGGTTTGTTTTCTCTCTCTTTTAAGCCCAGATTCTTAAAGGAATAGTATTTAAACATTCAAAAGGATGTGTGACCCCACTCCATATCACAGAATTTCCATGCATGTCAGGTAGAAATTCAACAATTAGATCTGTTCTCATACATTTGCCTCAGTACAAGTTTTGCAATGCTTTCTTCCTGTCACACAGTATTTCAAAACATATTTTAAGGACCAGACTTGAATAAGTTCACTGTAGCCTCTTACAGATATCTAATACCAAGACTCACCTGACCCTATGCTACATTGACAATTCTAAGGATGTTAACTTCAAAATTTTCCTTTGCAAATATTAATACAATATACTACCTTGACTATTTGAGGTATGAATTGTGTTCTATTATAAGTTTCCAGATCTGGGATGTTGTTTTTGACAGGTGATGGCAACTGCAAGTTGTAGACTCATATGGCACAGTGTGAGGTATGGCAGAGACTGGCTAACATGAACGAAAACCCACATTTTGAGGCAAGTTTCAGTTTTCCCCCTGATTTAGGGACCGTCATGTGGTGTTCCAGCCTAGTGGCCATAGACAGACACCGGGGGTCCCAGCTGATCAGGGTCAGATCAAGGATGATGTGTGGCCTGATGGATACGAGTCTGCAGAAGAAGACTTGGCCTGGGATGATGGATGGTTACATGGGTATGTGACTGCAGATGAGGATAATGATGACTCCATGGAATTTAGTTCTGAATTCAACAGTGAGAGGCCCAGCAACCTTGAGTCCCACGAGAACTTCTGCACTCCCTTGCCAGGCGAGCATTCCAAGGATAGGGAGGATCGAGCTTCCCAGCATGATGATAATGTACCTGGGCCGGCTAATGAGCAGGAATTTGACAGGAGGGCTAGTATCAGATCCTGGAATACACAAGTATAGACTTCACAATAGCAAAGATAACAAAAATATAATGTGTATTGAATGACAAAGCACAAGGTACAAACTGTGAGGGGGCAGTGACATAAGTGCCCCCCGGCGCTCGCAGTAACAATATAGAGGGTGAAAATACCAATGAATGGAGCGCAGTGTAGTCACCGGGCGGAGTTCCAAGAGCTGAGGTGAAGCGGCTCAATGGGGGAAACACAGTTCGCGGGGATGGGAATCACAGCAATGAGGTAAACGGGTGGAATATTCCCGGCGTGATCCAAGCCTGTAATTAGCGGCCAAGGCAAATGCCTAGAAAACCTGCTTACGAAGGCTGTTTGCCTGGAGCAAAAGCGCACGATGCGCTGCAACTGGTAACCCGAGCCCTCACGTCGTCCTGGGAGGGCTCCGCTGGAGAGATACACAAGCAGCAGTCCCCAGTGCCAGAGAAACGCCATGGGTCCATGGAATTTCCTATGATGGGGCCATGTTATCGCACGATTATATTATTTCCATGAAACGCCTTCTTATATAGCACCTGGCCGCTTGATAAAGCCGTTTATCGGCGAAACGGACGGGCCCACTGCAGCTGAAGCCGTTGCGGCGTGCCCGGCGTTTCTCTGGCACTGGGGACTGCTGCTTGTGTATCTCTCCAGCGGAGCCCCTCCCAGGACGACGTGAGGGGCTCGGGTTACCAGTCGCAGCGCATCGTGCGCTTTGCTCCAGGCAAACAGCCTTCTGCCCGTAAGGATTTCTAGGCATTTGCCTTGGCCGCTAATTACAGGCTTGGATCACGCCGGAATATTCCACCGTGTACCTCATTGCTGTGATTCCCATCCCCCGCGAACTGTGTTTCCCCATTGAGCCGCTTCACCTCAGCTCCTGAACTCCGCCCGGTGACTACACTGCGCTCCATTCATTGGTATTTTCACCCTCTATATTGTTACTGCGAGCGCCGGGGCACTTATGTCACTGCCCCTCACAGTTTGTACCTTGTGCTTTGTCATTCAATACACATTATATTTTTGTTATCTTTGCTATTGTGAAGTCTATACTTGTGTATTCCAGTTACCTGTGTGGTAAATTTATTGCTTATGTATCACTAGTATCAGATCCTCCCAGAAAGATTGGGCTGTGAGGAAGGGGGCGCGATGGTCACATAGAACTTACCGTATTTTTCGCACCATAAGACGCACTTTTTTTCCTCCCAAAGTGGGAGGAAAAATCAGCCGCGTCTTATGGTGCGAATATGCAGGCGGGGGGGGGGGCGCTGGAGCAGAGGGAGGGCGGCGATATACTCACCCTGTCGTCGCCTCTCCTCTTCTCTGGTCCGTTGCGGCGGCGGAGGGACGCTGGTTCGCTCGCCATCTGCCTCCTTTGCTTCCCCCACCTTTGCTTCCCTCAAGGAAAGGGCGGAGGGAAGCAAAAGGAGGCGGAGGGCGGAGCGAACCGCGTCGCGTCACAGCTGACGCGACGCGGTTCGCTCTCCCTCCGCCTCCTTTTGCTTCTCCCGCCCTCAAGGAAAGGGCGGAGGGAAGCAAAAGCAGGCGGAGGCGGAGCGAACCGCTCGCGTCACAGCTGACACGACGCGGTTCGCTCTCCCTCCGCCTCCTTTTGCTTCTCCCGCCCTCAAGGAAAGGGAGGAGGGAAGCAAAAGCAGGCGGAGGCGGAGCGAACCGCTCGCGTCACAGCTGACGCGACGCGGTTCGCTCCGCCCTCTGCCTCCTTTTCCTTCCCCCCACCTTTTCTTCCCTCAAGGAAAGGGTGGGGGGAAGGAAAAGGAGGCAGAGGGCGAGAACCAGCGAGCCCTCTGAGAAGACGCACCTGCTGATAAGACTAACCTAGATTTTAGAGGGAGCGAAAATATTTTTTTTTCCTATTTTCCTCCTCTAAAATCTAGGTGCGTCTTATCATCCGGTGCGTCTTATGGTGCGAAAAATACGGTACCTTTGACCATGTGGTGTGGGTCTGATATAAGTTGTAGACTGAACCACACAGAGAGGCCAGAGATTCCAGATAAAGGCAAATATGATTTTCTACTCATAAGAAACAGAACGGCCACTCACTTTGCCACAAGTGCTTTGATAAAGACTGGATGCTTATTCAGAGATTGATTCAGCAGAGTGGAAACAAATATTCCACGGTTACATGACAATGTCAATGTTTTGCACTTTAATTTCTTTCCTCCCTTCCATTTTTGGGGGAGTACCACAAAGAAAGAATCCAATGAAATTCATTTCCTAACAACTAGCCTGAGAGCAATTTAGATTGCCCTGCTTAATGGACCAAATCAAATGGCTTTGCCTTCCTATGTACAAGCCTCTAATAATATGTCGAGGGTGACGTTTGCATATCAAGTTCTTACAGGTCTATTTTTTTCCTTAAACAAATGTTTGAGCAGTAAATGAAAAAAAAACTCCCCTTGATTTTCAGTGCACAATTTCTCAAAGTTTTTCTTTTAATTTTATATGGTTGGCCAAAAAGCGAGTAGAGCTGTATCACCATCGGTTCTCTAATGGCCTTTATCTGTGATTTGGACTGGAGGAATACAAACTGTATTCAAAACGTGGAGGAGAGAAATAGGAATAATAAAACTATCATTCTATATATCTATACATCAAAACTAAATAGAGGAAAATTGCTTTCAGGTTTCTGTGTTTACAAAGGATGGTCTAACTCAGGGGTGGGCAACTATTTTTTCCAAGGGGCCACACGAGAGCCAAAAAATATTGTGGAGGGCCGCACCTAAAGGCGGAACTACATGGTAATCTACATAATTTTTTATTTATTCATTTACTATATTTACTATGTATTACACATCATGAATATTAACATATTAATATATCAAGATATATTCATATATTATTAGTATTAATATCATAATTATTATAATATAGTATATATATATATAGACATTATAATATATTGAAATTATAATATATAATATAACATATTATATTATTTATTATATTATTTTATTATTATTATACAATTATTATACAATAATAATAAAAACCACTAAAATTAAATAATGCTTCCTTGTAGTCCCCTTCTCTGGAGAGTTTTATGCAGAGGTCAGGCAGGGGAGGCAAGCCAGGGGCCCTTAGGAGGGCCGGATAGAATCGGCCAAAGGGCCGCATCCGGACCCAGGGCCGCAGTTTGCCCACCCCTGGTCTAACTCCTTAATCTGTCTTGCTCAGAAAGTTAGCAAGAGACACAATACTTATTTTTTTTAATTTAAGCGTGAGAATGAAAGAAATAGTGGGTTTTTAAAATTGGTTTTACAATCTGACCCAGACATTTTTGGAGGAAAAACAGTTTACAACATTAGCCACCAAGAGTGATTAAATGCAAGCACATCTAAGGCCCTTTTCCAAATGTTCCTGTAGCAAAGGCTAGTGGTTTGTATTTCTAGGTACAAAGATTACTTCAGATGCAGCCAGGAAATTAGAAGATGTTTATTTTTGGGGAGATGAATATTATTCATCTTATTACCATATTCTATGGAAATATCTACATACTGCCAATTTAACGAATATACTTACTAAACCATACTTTATGGGAAAGAATTATTGTCTTTGGACTATTTCTAGCTCGTTTGCTTTTTTGTGTTACTAAGAAACAATCACCAGTTCTTACTCTCTTGACTGTTGCACCTCAGATCGCAACAGTTCCCCCCCTAGATCACACACACCAGGCAGATGCTATAAATGTACTTTTATTTAGAATAAGTAATAGTCCAAAGGAAGAAAGATGTAAAGTAACTCAAAATCCACGGCAAGGCAGCTCAAAAGAGCTCCAAAACAGTGGTAGCAAAAGCTGGCATAAATCTCATGGAAAAACAAGGTTGCAAGACAAAGCAAACCGCTCCTGCGGTCAATCAAGAACTTGAAACCCAGGACCCAAGTCCTTCCAAGTTGAACGTAGCTTCAGGTCTGACTAGAATTCCCTGGGCACAATCTAATAAAGAGAACTACCGTATTTTTCGCACCATAAGACGCACCGGATGATAAGACGCACCTAGATTTTAGAGGAGGAAAATAGGGAAAAAAATATTTTCGCTCCCCCTCTAAAATCTAGGTTAGTCTTATCAGCAGGTGCGTCTTCTCAGAGGGCTCGCTGGTTCGCTCGCCCTCTGCCTCCTTTTCCTTCCCCCCACCCTTTCCTTGAGGGAAGAAAAGGTGGGGGGAAGGAAAAGGAGGCAGAGGGCGGAGCGAACCGCGTCGCGTCAGCTCTGACGCGACGCGGTCACTCCGCCCCTCCGCCTGCTTTTGCTTCCCTCCTCCCTTTCCTTGAGGGCGGGAGAAGCAAAAGGAGGCGGAGGGAGAGCAAACCGCGCCGTGTCAGCTGTGACGCGAGCGGTTCGCTCCGCCTCCCCTGCTTTTGCTTCCCTCCCCCCCTTTCCTTGAGGCGGGAGAAGCAAAAAGGAGGCGGAGGGAGAGCGAACGTCGCGTCAGCTGTGACGCGACGCGGTTCGCTCCGCCCTCCGCCTCCTTTTGCTTCCCTCCGCCCTTTCCTTGAGGGAAGCAAAGGTGGGGGGAAGCAAAAGGAGGCAGATGGCGAGCGAACCAGCGTCCCTCCGCCGCCGCAACGGACCAGAGAAGAGGAGAGGCGACGACAGGGTGAGTATATCGCCGCCCTCCCTCTGCTCCAGCGCCCCCGCCTGCAGAGCCACACCATAAGACGCGGCTGATTTTTCCTCCCACTTTGGGAGGAAAAAAAGTGCGTCTTATGGTCGAAAAATACGGTAAATTAGTACAAATTACAGCCAAATGGCTGGAGATTCAAACTGTGCCCCTGCTTTTAAGTGATCAGCTATGATATAATACATGCTAGTGTTAGTAACTCTTACTATTTCACTCTCTTACATACAAGGAAATGGTTATAGTAATTGTATTCTTGTTGTGTGGTAGGTGGAGTGTGCCGTCGCACCTGGGCTATCAATGCCTTGTGAAAGGGCAAGGACGTGGTCTATCTATCCCGGGGGATTGCTTTTTTGCTTCCCATTTATTTACTTATTTATTTATTTATTATTCAAACTTGCTAGACCACCGCTCCGCAAGGCTCGTGGCAGTTTCCAACATAGCAAAGTACACAAGCATCCTAAAAACATCCTAAAAACATTCTTAAAACAATCAGTGTGTCATCGGACATCACGGTGCAACAATTAAAACAGTTAAAACGGTTAAAACCAATCTTCGGTACGGAGGCGGCACAATCTGGTGGCATGGTTTGTTGGTAAAATGCCAGTCATTCACCAAACGCCTGCCGGAACAGCCAAGTCTTGCAGGCCCTGCGAAAGACCATCAGGTTGTGCAGGGCCCATGTCTTGGCTGGCAAAGAGTTCCACAAGGTCGGTGCAGCCACCGAGAATGCTCTCTGTCGGGTGCTGGCCAACCTGTAAAACTTCACACCTGGGACTTCAAGAAGATTCTGACCCTCTGAACACAGTGATCTTCTGGGTACATATGGGGCAAGCCGCTCCCTCAAGTACACTGGCCCCAAACCATGTAAGGCCTTGAAAGTCAAGACTAACACTTTGAAGGAAATCCAGAATTCGATGGGTAGCCAGTGCAGCTCACGCAGCAGAGGTGTTATATGGGCTGCTCTAGGAACTCCCAGCAGGAGGCGAGCTGCTGCGTTCTGCACCAGTTTGAGCTTCTGGATCACCGACAAAGGAAGACCAATGTAGAGTGCGTTACAGTAATCGAGCCTCGAGATGACCGTGGCTTGGATCACCGTGGCTAGGAATAGGTAGGGAGACAGGCGTCTTGCTTGCCGTAGATGGAAAAAGGCCGTCTTGCAGGCACAAGAAATTTGTGCCTCCAAAGATAGCTGGGGTCCAGCCGGACCCCGAGGCTCTTAACTGAGGACTGCGGGCATAATGCCACGCCATCAAACATTGGCAGCTGGATCCCCCCCGTCTTTGCCGGATTCACCTTCAACTTACTGGCTTGCAGCCATCCAGTAACGGCCTCAAGGCAGAGTTGGAAATTATCGGGTACATCCATCCTTTAAAGGCTCAGGGCTCCAAGGACCAAACTGGACATTTTAGTTAACTCAAAATGCGTTATTGTCCATTACATGAGTTAACTTCACTCAGACACTTTGCTTAGTTTCCTCAAAATAATAACTGGCTTACTTTAAAGTTCCTTTACTGTTTTGGTCCATGAAGTTGTAGCTGAAGAGCTCTCCGATTCCTTTCTCTTCCAATGGCTTTGAGGTAGGGACACTCTCAGCCCCAATTAGGTTGCCGAACTTGAAGTCATGAAGTCTTCCTCTTGAGGCCAGGCGACTGGTTTAGGGGCGCTTGGAACTCCCCAGAGTTACTCAGCCTTCCGATATGCTGAGCCTTCTGCTTGAATTCCAAGGAATCAGACTGAATGGTATTGAAAGATGGCCTGACCAAGGGCCTGGTCTGGCTAACCCTTTTAAACATGTCCTTACAGGAGTGGTCCTGGTAGCTTCTAGAATGTAAAAAAGCTAATTCCCTAGATCCCTGGAAAAAGGGGTGGAACAAACTTAACTGAGCTCTGCTAATGATGATTGGCAGGCGCTAAGGACCAATCAATGCAACTGAATCTCTTGCAAACTGTACAGGCAGTAAAAAGACACTTTAACAATGCAAAACCTTTAAGAACTCAAGATTTTCTATGAAGGTGTCGTTCGCCGCGCTGTCACATGGAGAATAGAGACATATTCAACTGCTGTGTTCTTCCCTGCATTTGAATGTCTCCAAATGTGTCCGCGGATGGGAAAAAACCCACATTTTTCTTGAACATGACCCATATTTTCTATACATAAAATTGCTTTCCTAGACAAAACACCTAGGAAGGAGGGGACAATTGGATAGGAAACCAAATTTCGGCACAAAAAGGTTCCCCTTCCAATAAACACATATTTAATCTGCAGAATGATTCTTGTACAACACTTTGAGATATAGAAATTAGGATATCATGTACAAAATTATTGCTGGAAGGAGTACCTTCTGTGAAAAACTCTTTTTTTAAGCCAGAAAACTTGTGACAATCTTTCCATTCTAATCCTTGTTCATTTTAAAGTTTATAAACTCCATACAGGAGGATCCTTTCCATACACCAAAACATTGTCATTGTGGTTCAATAGACAACTAAATATATACATGCATGCCTTTATCTTTAAATTAGACTTAGGATGGAGATAAATTCCTGCAGAGTTTTACCCTCAAACTGTCAAAGCTCATTTTTTAAATAGTGGGTTGTTCCCTACAAAAGATGTCAAATACACATATGGAAAAATAAGAGTTCAGATTCTCCATAAATCTGCTGCCTTTATCCAGAATGGGAAAAATATCATTCATTAATCTAGTTCAGGGGTGCTCATTAGGTAGCTCGGGAGCAACTAGTAGATCTTCAGCCCTCTTCCAGGTGATCTTCGGGCCTCACCAACCAGATGGGGTGCTCCTGCCATGCGTGCGCACACCCTGCGCGCACGTGCGCTCCTGCTGCTGGCTTCCGCTCTTGCGGTGCTTCTTTTGCCTGCAGGGTTTGCAGGAAGAAGGAAGCATGAGGCGGGGCCTCTGGAGACTCTCTCTCGTCCAGAAGCAGCTGTGCAGCCTCCGTTGCCGGCGAGACAGGCAGGGCGGAGCGCTCCCTCTGGATGCCCCGCCTCATGCTTTCTCCTTCCTGCAATGCCCCGCAGGCGGAAGAAGCGCTGCGCAGGCGGAAAACAGTAGCAGGAGCACGCGCGGTGGCAAGAGCGAGCAGCGGCGGGAGCGTGCGGGAGCACACGGTGGCGGGGGACAGGTAGATCTTTTGGACTTGGTTGATTTAAGAGTAGCTCGCATGCTGAAAAAGTGTGAGCACCCCCGATCTAGTTGATATATGGCCATCATACCCAACTCATTGATTAAGAACATGTTTCTATTTCCCCCCTCTACAGGACATTACAGGGAGAGAAAATTGTATGTAAAAGCCAGGATGTGAATTGCAAAGTGAAACACGAGACTGGGATGTTGGGACTGGTAATTCGGATGTTCTTCCCTTCTTTCAAGTGCACCAGAATGGCTTATTGGAACAAGGGAAGGGTGACCCAGCTACATTTCCCCCTTACATCAAACTTATGAATTAATATCAAGTAAATGCCTGCACCAAGGTCAAATAATGAGGTTTGTAAATGTGAGAATGGAGGAATCTGCTTCCTCTTAATGTTGCTCTTTAATACACATATTGGATTTTTCTTATTCAACATTATTCCATTTTATTTATTTATTTATTAGATTTATTTATTTATTGGATTTATCCCAGAGGCTCGGGGCGGTTTACAGCAAGTAATACAGATACAAAAATTTGGTAAAAACACAGTAAAACACAATAGGCACAGATGGAAGTCACAAGCATTCAAAAGCCTGCCTGAATAAGTACGTCTTGCAAGCTCTGTGAAAGGTGTAAAGATCTCTGGTGGCAGGGTGTTCCACAGTACAGGAGAAGGTTCTTCGCCTAGTTGCTGTCAAGTGGAAAGGTTTTACAGTGGGGATATTTAGCAGATTCTGGTCTTCTGAACAAAGCGATCTCGGGGGGTATGGAATCAGGCGCTCCCGTAAGTACACTGGCCCCAGACCATATAGGGCCTTGAAAGTAAGAACTAACACCTTGAAGGTGATCCGGTGTTCGATTGGCAGCCAGTGCAGATCCTGCAGAATTGGTGTTATACGGCAGCTTGCAGGTTCCCCCGCGAGCAGCCAGGCTGCGGCATTCTGCACTAGCTTAAGTTTCCGGATCATGGTCAAGGGTAGGCCAACATAAAGAGCGTTACAGTCGTCCAATCTTGAGATGACCATGGCATGGATTACTGTGGTCAGGTCGTTCCGGGACAGATAGGGAGCCAGACGCTTTGCCTGTCACAGGTAGAAGAATGTGGTTCTGCTGACAGTGGAGATTTGGGTCTCCACTGACAGCAGAGGGTCCAAATGGACACCCAGGCTTTTTACTGATGTGACGGGCGTAGTGCTTCGCCATCCAGAGTCGGCAGTTGGATTTCCCTATCGCTCGGATAACCCAGCCAGAGGATCTCCGTCTTCGCGGATTCACCTTCAACCTGCTGGCTTGCAGCCATCCAGTAATGGCTTCAAGGCACAAATGGAAATTATTGGGTACAGGAAATTATTTTGCCTGTTTAATTTTGTTAATTATTAAATACTATCCCATAGACAGGTCTGTGGTTTAACAGCAAACATTTTAAATAGTATTTAATTTTTTTCAGTTGATTGAACAGGTAATAACAATGTTTATCTATCCAGCTTTGTAAACTTGATGACAAAATCCCAATTTAAATACATTTTAATCTGGAATGTTTTAAATAATTTTTCACTGAATTCTCAAGCATATCAAAACAGAATAGGCTTGTCAAAAGCGAAACTGTAAATAGGTGTCTAGATCACTTGCATTCTGGATATTTCATCTTTTTCAGTAAAATAAGCAAACATGTATTTAAAGTTTATGTTAGGCCTGGTTAGGTTCTTTGGAATTTTTCTAAAATCGGAATAAATTCGGATTAAATTCACTTTTGAAGCGGTTTTGAAGCAATGTAAGAAACCCGGAAGTGAATTTGCAATTTTGAAGCCAACGCTGCCATTTCCGGAAAGGAATTGGCGGGTTTCCCTTACCTGGCCTTCCCTTCCATGCGGATCTCTTCCCTGTGCATGAGAACTGGGGTGAAAGCCGCATTAAACAGCAAGCAGACGGCACAGAATGAGCCTAACTCTTCCTTCGGGCCCGTATTTCGTGATACCAATGGGCTCGATTACCATCCCACACACAGGCACCATCCCGTAGCTGACGCCAAGCGCCATGGGGCCAGCGCCAGTCTCAATGTCCTTTGAGGAGTAGATAAGGGTCCTCGTCCTCTTCAACCTCCTTATTCTCCTTCTCTTCTGCTGCACTATCCTGGAATAAGTGTCAGGGGCACGCATGTTCATTAAATGCGGCTGTCTCCCCCATTCTCAGGTGGAGGGAATGGCCAAAGGCCGGCAAGTCCCAGCTTCTCTCAACAGGAGTGCCACAAAGGGGGGCCCTTGAGGGAGGGGCGCCCATAGCCCTTCTGTATTTCCCTGTCGGGACCTCCTTCCTCACATTTTTTCCTCCCCTTTACCTGCGAAGCTCACTCCTCTTCACAGCTCTGGCCGGCTCCCGCTGCTCTTAGCCACACCCGCGCTGAGAAGGACAGCTCAGCGGCAGCCCGCCCTCACTCAAAATGGCGGCAACGGGAAAAGAACGTCGGAAGTATAGACTTAGTCCCGTGAAATAAGACTGGCAAGTATCGATTAAAGGGAACTAGGAAGTATATAGGGAAGTACATACATCAGACTGAGTTTTTTTGCAGGTTTTTTGCGCGTTGCACATGCGTGTCCACCATTAACGAAGCCATTCCAAAATTTCGGAATTTTTCCAAATAAATTTCAGAATTTTTCCAAATAAATTTCAAATTTTTTCTGGAAAATTTCAATTTTTTTCTGGAAAATTTCAATTTTTTCTGAAAATTTCGTAAGTCATTCAGATTTGAAGCGCCCGTGCCCCCTACATCTGGAATGAGTTTTGAACCATTTTTTTATGGACCAACCAAGCCTAGTGTATGTCATGAGCACACAGGCATTCATACATGCTATGCTAATTCAAATGCTAGTTGGCCAAGAATAAATACATTTGGAGTCCCAGCTAAATTACATTTCAAAGTTACTGCCTGGCATGGTTCACTGGTGTCTGTTTTGTACATATAGAGTGACAGGCTTATAAATCTGGAGCCAAGGTTTGTATTTATTAGCCAAGCTTAGCCCAGGCAGACACAATCTAAGCTTTCCATGCTGCCTGGTGTGTATAGTGTTCACATCCTTCTGGACATTTCTTTGGCCTGATTGCTCTCTTATCTCTCTGCATTCCCTGAATGGTCTTTAATTGTTAGGTGTTGTAAAGCTCTCTCAATGCATGGCTAAAGGTGAAAAATATACCCCATGGCTTCTCTTTGGGGGGAAAAGTCACAGAAGAGACCCAACCATTTAATGCAGTGTTTCCCAACCAGTGTGCTGGGGCACACTATTGTGCCGTGAGTGATCATCAGGTGTGCCGTGGGAAATTGTAACCTCCAGGAAGGGCGGCCGGGGGGGGGGGGAGAGTATAGTGTGTTGAAGTGTACAAACCCTAAGAAACCTCCCTCGATAAAGGCACTCCATGTGTGTTCATAGTTGGGCATATTGAGTATTCATGCCAAGTGTTGTCCAGATCCATCATTATTTGAGTCCACAGTGCTCCCTGGATGTAGGTGAACTACAACTTCCAAACTCAAGGTCAATTCCCAAGCAAACCCTTTCTGTTGGTAATGAGAGTTCAATATGCCAAGTTTGGTTCAATTCCATTGTTGCAAGAGTTCAGGATGTGGTCCTGATCCAACATTGTTTGGGGGTTCTGTGTGGGACGTTTGGCCCAGTTCTATCATTGGTGGGGTTCAGAATGCTCTTTGATTGTAGGGGAACTATAAATCCCAGCAACTACAACTCCCAAATGTCAAGGTCTATTTTCCCTGAACTCCATCTGCGTTCATATTTGGGCATATTGAGTATTCATGCCAAGTTTGGTCCTGATCCAACATTGTTTGAGTCCACAGTGCTCTCTGGATATAGGTGAACTACAACTGCAAAACCCAAGGTCAATGCCCACCAAACTCTTATAGCATTTTCTCTTGGTTATGGGAGTTCTGTGTGGGAAGTTTGTGTCTTTCTGCCATTCCTGCCAGGATATCTATGTTGTGTTCATCGAAACAGGCCCAGGTTTCACACTGAGTGCATAAATACATTTACAAACTTATTAACTATATGTATTACTGTGTTAGAGTGTCATTTTGTGTTAATTTGGTTGGTGGTGTGCCCCAGGATTTTGCAAATGTAAAAAGTGTGCCGCATCTCAAAAAAGGCTGGGAAACACTGATGTAATGAATATCTTTCTCAGATAAAATATAACTAACTAGCTATTTTTTACAGCCCTGCTCTCTTTCTGCCATCAGAAGAAAATGTCAGGGGTCCCCCCCCCCCCATTTTTAATATGTTATTGTAGTATTTGTATATAATGTCTTTGACTGTATTTTTAATTTTTTTTACCTATTAGATAAATTGTTTTAAAATGATTTTAAGTGTTGTAACCATGTCTAAAATAATATTGATATTTACGAGATTCTCTTTTATCTTTTGTAATCTTCATCTTAGTTGTTGCTGTTACTGTTCTTATTATAGTGAATAGTCCTGATTTCCATTTTTGTGCTGGAAAACATACTAGAAGTGAAATAAGGAAAAAATACATTGTTCTCCTCAAATCCCTTTGTTAGTCTGTATTAGAGGAGAACTGTTAAATCAATAGTAATCTCTGGTTGGGATAAACCAACAGGATTCCACACTTTCCTTTTGAGTGTGGCAAGCATTGATAGTTGGACATGAATGGAAAATGGCAGGGCATTGTTGTTTTTGTTTTGTTTTGCCCCAGGACCCTTTAGGGTCTAGGCCAGGGGTGGGCAACCTAAGGCCCGTGGGCCGGAAGCGGCCCGGCAGGTGATTTTGTTCGGCCCGGGGAAAAGGGTGTCGGGGCGGGGCCAAGAGGAAAGGGTGCTGCTGCCGCCATCCCATCATGGGCTCTGTGGGGCCTGTGTTGGCAGACAGGCCGGAGAAGTGACGGCTTTGGAGTGCCTGCCATCCCTAGAGGGGATCCAGGCCTGCAGCGGGAGCACTCGGTGACCTGCGGGGACTGATCTCCCTGGCAACCCGGAAGACTTGATCGTCTTCCGGGTCGCCAGGGCAATCAGCCACCTCAGATCGCTGACTGCTCCCCCTGCAGGCCCGGATCGCCTCCCGGGAGTGCAGGCACTCCATAGCAGGGCGATCAGCTTGGGAACAGCTGGGGGTGAGAGTGGGCAGAGACCTGCAGCCTCCGATCGCCTGCTGCTCTGCTTTCATCTGCTGCGGCGGCAGCTGGGTCCGCTTTGCCATCCTCTGGGCTGGGGTCATTGGGCCATTCCATCTTGGTTCGCACCTTGTCTTCTTGAATTTTATTTTATTTTAGTGGTTTTTATTATTTTATGTTATATTATATTATAATTTCAATATATTATAATGTCTATATATACTATAATATAATAATTATGATATTAATACTAATAATATATGAATATTTCTTGATATATTAGTATGTTAATATTAATGATGTGTAATATATAGTAAATATAGTAAATACATATTTAAAAGATGTAGATTAGAATGTAGTTCAGCCTTTAGGTGTGGCCCTCCATAATATTTTTTGGCTCTCGTGGGGCCCTTTGGAAAAAATAATTGCCCACCCCTGGTCTAGGCACACTGAAAGAAAGAAAAGAAATAACAAAAGCCTGAAAGTATCAATCAATCAAAACTTTATTACGGTCACAGACCAGCACAAAGTGGGCACAAGACCTGAAAGTATCTAGAAATTCATTTTTGCTTTCTTGGGGGGCGGGGGGAATCATTGGAAGAGGCGTAACCCATATAAAAGGCAACATGCATTTACAGGCATGGACAGTAGGCATAGTTTCGAACCCAAAAATGGTGATTCTAAAATCAAATGGGGGTTATTAGTAAAAGAAAGACTTACAAAAAATTTCCAAAAATTTCTAAAATGTAACTTGATTACTAACAAAATTCGCTAGTAGTTCGTATGCCAGCGCATGCGCATTCCAGATGGTTTTGGCCTACAACTCCCAGAAATCCTAACAGCTGGTAAATTGGCTGGGATTTCTGGGAGTTGTAGGCCAAAACTTGAATAAATCACACTGAATTCTAGATGGGACTCTCCAAATAGGAAGGAGGGAGGGAAGGAGGGAGGGAGGGAGGGAAGGAGGGAGGGAGGGAGGGGGTATTCTATTCTTGGAAGCAGCAAAAGAAAAGGAAGAGGAGCCCCCCCTCGCTCCTCGCTGCCTCTCTCTCACCCCGATCCCGAGGGAGCGAGGGCCCAAGTTTGCCCAGGCTGGTCATATACCTACATTCCATGCACATGCAATAATACAGCAGTAATAACAATGGGTATAAGAAGAGGTAAAATTCAAACCGAAGTATTCTGACTGGTCCTCCTCATGCGGTGCAAAGCGGGCTCTTCTCTGTGAGCCCGGGAAAAGCCAGCGTTGCTGCTTGGGTGCACACACATACATATTCTTGGGAGGGGATTTGCTGCAGAATCTTCTCTATGAGGCCGGGATTCTGCAGCAAATCCCCCCCCCCAAGAATATGTATGTGTGTGCACCCAAGCAGAAAACGCTGGCTTTTCCCGGGCTCACAGAGAAGAGCCCGTTTGCACCGCATGAGGAGAGACCAGTCAGAATACTTCGGTTTGAATGTTACCTCTTGTTATTGTTATTACTGCTGTATTATTGCATGTGCATGAAATGTAGGTATGACCAGTTGGATGACTTATAATATTAGGCACTTACAGTAGCATTCATTCTATTATACATTAGGTTGGTTTCTCACCCCAATACTCTTTGATGCTTTAGATCCTGGCAGGGCAGGAGAGGCAGGGAAGCCTGGAAAAAATTGTAAACAGAGAGGTTTACTCAGAAGTAAATCCACAAAGGAGGGCACTTCATCCAAAGTGCCCTCCTTGCAGATTTACTTGAGTAATCCTCTCTGTTTACATTTTTCCCGGCTTCCAGCCGAAAGAAGGAGCGAGTTTAGGCTTGCCTTGCCATAACACTTATTGGCAAGGGAGGCGGGAGGGTGGTGAGAGAGAAGGAGGGTGCCCCCTTACGACCTAATAACGACACTTAAGAAAATCCTGGCCCCCGACGTTCTAGAAAGAAAGCCCACTTCCTGGTTGGCGTTCCAGGTGCGGAAATACTCAAAAGTAGCATTTCTTACGAATCATTTCATTTTCATAACTTTTTCTCATGCCTAATGGATAGCCTTCAATTATCCCAATTTAGTAGTAAAAATCCCAATTAATACTCTGTCATCTCATTTTTTGTCCTGGAATTGCTCTGCTTCTCTCAATTATCCCCTTTGTCCTCAGCTTACTTTAGTTGTTGTACGCTGAGTTCAAAGAGCAAAACATAGTTTGCAGTCCAGTAAATTAAGACCAATCTACACAGCCATATAATCCAGCTCAATCTGCTTTATAATGGTAATGTAGATGGGACCTCGGTTAGGGGAAGAGAGAGAATTGTGGTCTTCCCCGTAGACTCAGGGAAAAGCAAACTGCTGCAGTCTCTCTGTGTTTTCTTCTTCCTAAATAACTAGACATCTTGGCCATGCTCTGATGTTGTTTAGCCACATACTTCTTCTGCTACAATTCCAGTTTGCCACCCTTGTATGATAAATTTCCAAATGTATATGTGTATGAAAATGGAAAAGAAACCCGGATCACTTTAGATTTAAAGGTAAGACTATCCATTGAAATCTTGAACATTCTTCCATATGATCATTATTGTGTGTGTGTACAGTATATCTATTATATAAAGGAGGTCCCGTCGTCGAACGACTGACAGAGACAGAGAAACCATCCAAGGCAGAGACACCAAACTTGGCAACAAAAATAGGCCTCAGGCAAGGAAGATTTATAGCAAAAAAACTTTCCCCCCAAAAAACCTAGAGGGCCCCCTAAACAACGATACAAAAAACTACATTTCCCAGCATCCTCTGCGGCAGCCAGCGAAACCCATTGGCCAACATCGGCCCACACAAAATGCAGGGAGGCTGAGTAACCATAGTAACGCTGGGCACAGCCAGCCAAGGCTAGGATAGAATGCTGAGTGATTTGAGTTCAGTCAGTTGGTGTTTGAGGGTTAAACTGACAAAACCAAACTCTATGAGGGAGCAATTCTCTAGCAATTCCTACCCACACAACACAACACAACTTCCTATCACAACCCATCCCCCCAACCTTACGGGGCCCCACACACACAACACCTACCACCACCACAAACAAAAACCAACTCCACCTATACTCCAACACAACACTGCACTGATACTCTACAAACACACACAAACACCCAAAACACCCCACCCACACAAGCATTCCACAACATACTACCACCCACAATGCCACCACACACCCACTAACTCACCAAAAAAGTAATACCTACACACAACACAATACGCACATAACACAACCTTGCGTCTACTGCTCAACCCATTTGTATGCCATTCCTTCCTTCAACACAGGCAGAAACTGACCCAAAAGACAAGCCATGCCTTCTAAAAAGAACAGCATCGGACGACACACTCGCAACACTACATACATCAAATAAAAAAGGGCAGAGCAAACGCCAGAACAGAAACACAGTTTCTTTTTTCAAATCCAGAGTTGGGAAACCACAGAACCTTTCCATCAACACAGCAGACGGAAAGACAAAAAACATTGTATATCCACAAGCTCTGCAGAATGCCAGCAACACCACACACCGACAACTCCCCAGGACTTCAACATCCCACCCACCAGAACAACCCACAACAACACAGCCATGACCCCACCAAGACCATAAGTAACATCAATTCCAACCCTTACATGCTCAGACTTTCTCGCATCTCCTACATAGGGCACAGCAACACGTGCCGGGTACAGCTAGTATATATACATATATATATATATATATATATATATATATATAGAAAGGAATGCTAAACCGAAATAGAGAACCCTATCTTTAGAACTAACAGAACTAAAACTAAAAAACTAAGCCACTCTGAGTCCCCTTCGGGGTGAGAAGGGCGGCATATAAATGTCGTAAATAAATAAATAAATAATAAAATTTCCATGATTACTGTGACGAGTTGCCTATATTTTGGGCCAGAAGAAGCTCAGTGGAGAAAAAGCCCTTTTTGGTGGGTTGGCCATTTCATGGTCTGTTTGGATGAACGGCCATTTTAAGGTTAGGTTTCCCAGTTTAGGCTGAGTTGGAGACAGCCTGGGGAAAGGGGCATAGAACCTTGGGCCAGACACCAGGAGAAATGTCGGTTGGAACTTTGAAAACTGACAGTTGGTGAGCAGTTAGGCAGTTAGGGAGGCCACGGAACTCTGGAGTTAGTTGGGAGTTGGACTCTGACAGTAGGGTTGCCTTTTT
>JARBWK010001594.1:0-18269 GCA_030556195.1 Anolis apletophallus | reverse complement strand
CTACATTTGCCCAAAGGTTGCACTGTTTTGGAGAGAGTTTCCAATGGGAAATCCCATCAGCCACCCCCCTGCCTTGGCCTCCCTTTGGAACATTCCATGCCCAGGTGTTTCTGCTTCTGCTGCGGGGTTTCCAGGGAGTTTTGGCAGGGGCTCCCTGCAAAGCTTAACCCTTTCCCTCCCAAGAAGAAAAACAGGAAAGCAATCTCTCTGCAAGAATAGCATGGGCTCTAGAATAGTACAGCCAAGACCACATCCACCAAAGGGGAGGTGCCTTCACAGGCCAGGCTTCATGGATCCTAGAATCCTAGAGTTGGTTGGGACCTCTTGGGCCATCATCCAGTCCAACACCATTCTGCCAAGAAGCAGGGAAATCACCTTCAAAGCACCAACAGATGGCCACCCAGCCTGTTTCAAAGCCTCCAAAGAAAGGAGGCAGAGAGTTCCACTGCTGAACAGCTCTCACAGTCAGAAAGTTCTTCCTAATGATATTCAGGTGGAATCTCCTTTCTTTCCTAGTTTGAAGCCATGGCTCCATTGCCTCCTAGTCTCCAGGGCAGCAGAACATCTGTGGTATAATGTCCAGGGTGGGAGAAAGAACCCCAAAAGTGTGGATGTTGCAATTAGCAAGCAAGATTAGCATTGAGTAGCCTTACAGCTGCAAAGTCCATCAGTGAGGGTATTTTGATATACAGTTGATGCAGATATGTATTTTAATATGTGTATTTTATGGGGTGTTTTAAAATGATTATGTGTTTGTTTATATTTTAGTAATGCTGGAACCCTCCTCAACCCGTAAAGAGAGGTGTGCAAGAAATTAAACTATTATTATTATTTGCATAGAGGTAGCCTGGCCTCTGTTGACTGGAGGCATCCTTTCATAGAGTCCTAGAGTTGGAAGAAACCTCGTGGGCCATTCAGTCCAACCCCATTCTGCCTTCAAAGCACCCCCGACAGATGGCCATCCAGCCTCTGCTTCCGGTGGGGAATGGCAGTGCGTAAGCCTCTTTGAGAGAGCTCTCCCGAGGAGAACCCTCGTACAGTGGCTAGGTAGAGCTGAAAGCTCCTCACCCACGGCAGATTGAGTGCGGGGGTGTCGTGCTCCCAGGGGCGAACCCAAAGGCCCCAAAGATAGCCCCCCAAAAGGGAGGGAGATCGAGTGGGTCTGGACGGCGCCCGGGTGGAAATGAGCCAATCCGAGGGGAACAAGTTTAACACAACCTACTGAAACCGCAACCCTCCCCATTTTAAATCTGCAAGAACAAGAAAGAAAGAAATCTCTACGGAGAAGAAGGAACGTAAGTTCCCAAAGAAATAGTTCTAAACTTGAGTCAAGAAAGGAGGAGAAGGAGGGAAATCCCCCTGCACATCCCCCCCCCCTGCACCCCTATAACAACTAATAAAATAAGCTTTTGTAAGCTTGGGTAAAGAAAACTGAAAATTCAAGAAGCATCAATTAGGAAGAACTGATTGATTGATTGGATTTAAATTGGACTTAAACTTAATCGGGAAACAGAAACAAAAAAAATTAGGCAAAATATAAAACCCTGAAAAGAAATAATTTGGAGACACGCGTAAAGCCCTTCAAATTATAGAAAGTATTGTCTTTAAAGACATTTGAGAAGCCTCCCCTCCCCCCGCTTATTAATTTGGAGAATAACTGAAACATAATTAATTGACGTTGACGCCATATCGTTCAGTCTTCGGCATTCCTTTCTCTATAAACAAAAGAAGAAATTAAGAGCAGGAGGAGCAATAAGAGGGGAAACTAGAAGAAAGGGATTGGAGGAGGAAAAACAGAAGGGCGGAAGGAGGAAGGACCAGGACACCAAGTTTGGGCGGAAGTAGGGTTCCCATATGTCCCTTATTCTAAGGGACGTCCCTTGTTTTGGCCCTAAAATTTGTGTCCCTTTTTTCAGGCTCTGTCCCTTATTATTGACTAGCAGGACAGGACTGGGTGGGGTTGGCCAGAGGAAGGTGCGCGCTGTGGTTTCCATGGCAATGCCTGCCCGGGGATTCCAACTCGCAGGGCAGCCTGCGTCCCCGTTGGAAGGAAGAGGCGGTACAGGACTTTTTCAAAGTACAGTAGACCAATTAACCGTTACCCAAGGGGGAATGTTGGATCATGTTGGATAAAGATAGTTTCTGGTTGCTTGAGAGTTACTCTTAAAATAGGCCTAGCTGTGCACCCCAATACTATACAATGCTGTGTATCCCATACTATACTATACCATTAACTATTGACATAATAATCATGAAGATGTACTGTCTTATAACATTTATTTTATTTTAATGTTTAGACAGCGCACTTTTAAAGTCAGCATAGTCAAGGACTAAATACAGATGGAGAAAATTAGGTAGTTCTAATAATGTTTTTTCTGCATGACAAAGCATGCGGAAACATACCATGTCCTGTTAAGAGGGCGTAAGTCGGTTTCTTTTGTGAGTTTCAATCATTATCTTATTCTGCTAATAAAACTATTTCTACCTAATGTTTGAGTTTCAAGTTTTTAATGAAGTGTTCTTTATTTTTGTGAAAAATCCCGTAAATGTCCCTTATTTCTTATATCAAAAAATGGCAACCCTAGGCGGAAGGGACAGAAGTGGGGGGGGGGAGAGTGATGTAAAGGAAAGGGCGGAAGAGGTGATTCTATTAAGAGAAACTACAGAATAAGGGCGGAAGCAAGAAGTAAAGCTCAAACAGAAGATAATACCATAGAGACGAGAGACAAAGATCTTAAAGAAAATAAATATTGATTATTAAAGTCCAACTTAAGGAAGAGCGAAGGATAAGAGAGTGGATGAGGAAGGAGGTTTGAAGAGAGTAACGACTGAAGGCGCTGAGTGATCCGAAAGAAGAAAAGAAAGGAGATCGAGAGGCAGAAGGACGGTGGGGAAGGAAAATGTAGCAACCCAGTTCTCCTTCGTGCCGGGGGGGCAGGGGGCCGCCCCGGGGGTCCCGCTTGCATTAGGGCCAATTGCAGACAATGTAGATGCAGAAGAAGGGGATGATGAGGTAGCTGGGCCTTCATCCCCCACAGAGAGCTTAGAATGGGATCATGGCTGGCCTGATGGTTATGAGAGCTGGGAAGGTCAGTCTGACACTGAAGAGACTGATTCAGATAATCAGTATGAGAAACCAGGTGGTTTCGGTTCGCAAGAGAAAGTCCAGGAGTTAGCGAGGGATGAGCCCATGGAAGTTGGAAGGGAGTCAGGCTCTCACGCAGATAACGACCCAGGTGCTGGGAGGCAAGGACGGAGCTTTGATAGGCGCCGGAGCATTGAGTCTAGCAGAAGGGAATGGCATCGAAGCCTAGAGCGCCACAGGAGCAGTGAGCCCCGTAGCACAGATTGGCGCAGAAGCCTAGAGCACCGTAGGTCTCACCAAGGGAATTAAGTATAGGATCCGTGGGAACGGATCCTCAGTTGCTCGGCCACTTCTGATTTGAAGGGAGTGAAGCGAGCGAAGATCCACGGAGCCAGGACAGGGCTCGTGTGTAACACCCCAAGGGCTTCAGTCGGCATATTTCCTAGGGGCTGCATTTTGCCCGCTTGACTCCAAGGAACTTTCCAGCCCAGCTGGATTAACTCCCAGCTCCTGTAGTGGGCCTCCTTACTGCTCTATTGTGCCTCCCATGAAAGATGCTATGGCAAAGGTATGTCAAGGCCAAACTGGGCCCACCAGACTGGTAGCAGGAGCGGGTACTCGGAGAGCTAAGCGCTACTCCCCAGCCCAGATGGTCAGGGCTAACGAGGTGCAGCATTCTTCAAGACTGAGGTTCTCAAAACAACCCGAGGCCCATCCATCATTGGATTTGATGCTCGACGCACTGGGCACTACGGTCAGGAATCCTATAAAGGCGGTGAGATCCTGCAAGCCAGCATCTTGTACCAACGACCGCTATTGCCATGATGCTATTGTGAACCGGGCCTTTCGGCCAGCTAGTAAGATCCAGCCAGCCAGCCTTCCTCGGCTGCCTCGTTCCAGCATCAAGCCTTGTTCCTGTTCATCGCCGAGCCCTGCGGGGAAGCCGTGTTGCTGTTGCATCAACTTTGCCTGCAGTACCTAAAGCCGCCAATCTTCTTGCGCCGGTTGGGGGCTCAGAGACTATCTATCGCATCCCGCATTTGTTCCTGAACTGACTCCGCTTGAGATTCTGCCGTTGTGGATACTCAAGCCTTGCTGAATCCAGTATTTGCTGCTATCCAGAGGCTGCATATTAAAGGCTTCCTGGACTATATACTCACCTTGCTACCTTATAATCAATAAAGCTTGTTGTACCTCAGCTGTCTTGTCTGTTGTCCGGGGAGGTCAAGTGCTAAGGGGCCCAAGGGGGCGACATTGTGAGACCAAGAGGATTCTTGGGCCTTTGATTCCATGAACTTTGCCTTGTTTGAATTGCCACGGACTACGTCTCTTTGATCCGCTCTGCTTTGCGGAACCTTTGCCAAGTTCTTGCCTTTGGATTTACTTCAGAACTCTTTACCTTTTGATTGCATCTTTTGCTATTTTTATGGACAATACCTTTCACCTGTTTTCTATTATTCAATAAATAGTTAGCTGATTACCATCTCTGTGTGTGTGATTAAGGGGCTGGGCCGAGTCCCTGCATTGTGACAGAAAAAGAGACGATCGGCAGAGGGAACAACGAAGGAGAGAGACATAGAGGATGACAAAGAGTAATTAAATAATAGTCATAATCAATAAAGAATCATAGAGGTATTCAGATATTTGTGTTATAATTACCTGAAATAAATTTAAAGAAAATTGGTTTGATATATTAAATTGATTAAAATTAGAACTTTTTATATATATACACACACACACTTTCACAAGGTGTTAGTTCTTACTTTCAAGGCCTTATATGGTCTGGGGCCAGTGTACCTAAAGGATCGCCTGATTCCATATAATCCCCCGAGATCACTACGGTCAGAGGACCAGAACCTCTTAGACATCCCCAGCCTAAGATCTTTCCACCTGACGACAACTCGGCGATGTTGCACCGTGAACCTGGAGGCCCCTCAGTAAACCACTTGACACTGGCAACGGTTAAATGCTTTATTTAGAATATATGGTTAAAGGAAAGAGGCTAGGAAATATAGTCTATTGATGCTCTTCAAGCAGCAAATTGTCCAAAAGGAAGCAGGAACAAAGCTGTAGTCCTTTGGCAAACAGGAACAAAAGTAAAGAGAGTCTTCTTGCCCCAAACGGGCTAAATCCAAGGAAAGGGTCTTGGCACAAGGCTTGGCAAACAGAATCTTAGAAGCTGGAAGACCCGAGGTCCAGGCAGAGTTCCGTGGAGGCTTGCTTGGATGCTGAACGTTGACGAAGGATAGCTTTCATCTCTGGGGCCTTAACTTGAATAGGTCCCACCAGCTTTGAAGTAGCGACATCCTAGGTGTCGTAACTTGGTTCTCACAACAGCTCCACAGCTGGGCCTACTCCGGCCTTTCACATGGGATTGGAATGCGGCTCCAATTAGCACCGGCACCTGGATGGGGAGTGAATCCATCCCCCTTATCGGCCCGAGATGGAGCCGAGCTTGTCCTTGAACGAGGGATGACCTGGTTAGCTTTGCAAAGGCAGGCAGAGGCTTGCTTTCTAAAGAAGCAGGCCTGGCTGAATTAACATGGATTCGGTCTGGCTTGACCGAGGAAGCAGGTTGGGGACCAGGTTGGGGTGTAACAGGCGAAGAGCTTTCTCCATCATTGTCCCGGTGTTGTGGAACGCCTTGCCGCCGGAGTCTCAGGCTCTGTGAAACTTGGATACTTTCCGCAGAGCATGCAAGACTCATCTATTCAGGCAGGCCTTTGAGTGATGTGGGAACTTTTAACTTCTATGTTTTTATCAGGTATTGTTTTATTCTAACTCTTTCCGTTAACCACCCCAAGCCTCCAGGAATGGCGATGTAGAAATCGAATAAATTAAATAAATATATATATATGTGTGTGTGTGTGTGTGTGTGTGTGTATTTATATGGATTCAAAATTGTACATTTATTAATTCAGTATAAGCTTTATTAATTCATTGGCAAGTATTTCGTTATCTATTCTTGGGAAATATAAAATAATTTCCTTGATACAACGGTCTACAAAATAGACCAACACCTTGGAGTATGTTCGAGATCCCCGTGTACAACTGGTGGGCCACTGTGTGATACAGAAGGCTGGACTAGATGGGCTGAGGTCCGATTCAGCATGGCTCTTCTCATGTTCTTATATAATTATTCCAAACCCACAGATAAGAATTCAATATTACATTATTCATCTTACCACTCCATTCCTCTTAAGAATAGCTTGCCATACTCACAATACCTCCGCATCAAACGTAATTTCACATTGTCGACACAATATGAGTCAACAGCGCAAGAATTATCTAATCAACTACAGACTAGGGGATACCCTAAACATGTGATAAACAGAGCGAAGAATCGTGCTGACAGCATTCAGAGACAATCTCTATTTACACCGAAACCCAAGAAAATGTCCAACAGGATCATATAGCCCATTACACTTACCCCACATACAAGACAAATAGTGAGCATAGTTAAGAAATGCTGGAATATCCTCCCAGACATTAGACCTTATGATCAATTTCCCATTGTGGCGCATAAAACGCATTAAATATCTGAAGGATTTATTGGTGCACTCCACTTTTCAGACTACCCCGGTTCAGAGTATAATCACCTCGGGATGCAAACCGTGTGGAGGTTGCACCTCACGTGCACATGTTTTCAAAGGAAAGGAGATCACAAGCCAGCACAGGAGTAGACCATTCCAGATCCGGCACCACACTACCTGTGCGTCCGAAAATTGTGTCAAAGCTTTGATCTGTGGGTGTGGCCTAATTTACATTGGCCAATCAACACGCCCCTTGAGGACGAGGGTATCGGAAAACCGTTCGAGAATACGGAATAAAATTTTATTTATTTATTTTATTTATTATTTATTTCAGGATTTTACCCCGCTCTTCTCAACCCCCGAGGGGGGACTCAGAGCGGCTTACAGCACGGCACAATTCGATGCCACATCAACAGCGTAAAACCCCAAACCCCACAACACATTAAAATACATTAAGACATTAAAATACAATCCCTCAGCAACATCTACAATCATTCCAATTTAAAACAATATTCAACCATAAAAACATTGACCCTCTTCCTCCCTTCCATTAAAATCCCATCTAACATGCTGCTTAGTGCTGGTGTGGGAACGCCTGGTCCCAGAGCCAGGATTTTACCTTTTCCTGAATGCCAGGAGGGATGAGGTGGACCGTACCTCCATAGGGAGCGCATTCCACAGGCGGGGCCACCACCGAGAAGGCCCTGTCCTCGTCCCCACCAACCGCATCTGAGAAGTCGGCGGGAGCGAGAGCAGGGCCTCCCGGATGATCTTAGGTTACGGGATGGGACGTAGCGGCTGATGCGTTCGGACAAGTAAGCTGGGCCAGAACCGTATAGAGCTTTAAAGGTCAAAACCAGCACTTTGAATTGAGCCCGGAATTGGACAGGCAGCCAGTGGAGCTGACACAACAGGGGGGTGCTCCTGTATGTAGCTCCCGTTAGTAATCTGGCTGCCGCCCGCTGGACTAATTGCAATTTCGAACTGTCTTCAAAGGCAGCCCCACGTAGAGTGCGTTGCAGTAATCTATTCGGGATGTGACCAGAGCGTGGACGACCGTAGCCAGATCAGACTTCCCAAGGTACGGGCGCAGCTGGCGCACGAGTCTCAACTGTGCAAAGCTCCCCTGGCCACCGCCGAGACCTGGGGTTCCAGGCTCAGCGATGAGTCCAGGATCACTCCCAAGCTGCGAACCTGTCATCCAGTCCGACACAGCGGCCAAGCACCGGTTCAAGGTCTGGACAGCCTCCTTGGTGACAGGTGGGAAGGAGGACAGATCTGGACATCATCTGCGTACAGATAACACCTTACTCAGAAACTCCGAATTATCTCTACCAGCTGTTACATGTAGAAGTTGAACAACATCGGGGAAAGAACTGAACCCTGAGGGACTCCACAGGACAACGGATGTGGAGACGAACACCTGTCACCAATGACACCTTCTGGGTACGACCTTCCAGGAAGGATTGGAGCCACTGCAAGGCAGTACCCCCAAGCCCCATATCTGCAAGGCGACCCAGAAGGATACCGTGGTCAACGGTATCGAAAGCCGCTGAGAGGTCCAGCAGAACCAACAGGGACACACTCCCTGTCAAGTTCCCGGCGTAGATCATCTACCAAGGCGACCAAGGCTGTCTCAGTCCCATGTCCCGGCCTAAAGCCAGACTGTGCCGGATCCAGATAATCAGTGTCTGCCAAGAACCCTGGAGTTGCGAAGCCACCACACGTTCCATGACTTTGCCCAAATAGGGAGATTGGAAACTGGCCGATAGTTCACTAATTGAGTGGGGTCCAGTGAAGGTTTCTTCAACAGCGGTTTTATAACAGCTTGCATTAAGCTGGCTGGAATGATGCCTTCCCGAAGGGAGGCATTAACCACCACCTTCACCCACTCTGCCAAACCCCTCTGGCTTCCTTAATCAGCCAGGATGGGCAGGGGTCTAGGATGCATGTAGTGGGCCTCGCCTCCAAGGATCTTGTCCACATCCTCAAGCTGAACCAATTGAAACGAATCCATTAAAACCGGACAAGCAGGTGCTCGTGTCACATCCTCAGAGACTGCCGTTAAAGTGGTATCGAAATCGGAACGGATCAGAGCCACCTTATCCACGAAGACCTTGGCAAACTCATCACAGCGTACCGCCGAGCCGCCAGGGATCTCGCACTGAGGCGGATTTAAAGACCCCTAACGACTCGAAACAGTTCCGCTGGACGGTTCTTCGCGCGACCACCTTGGCCGCAATAGATGTTTTTTGTGCGGCTTTTATTGCTGCGTCATAGGTCCTCAAATAGGAGACCAGGCGCGCCTGAGCTGATCCGCTCCGTTTCCGACGCCACACGCACTCTAGCCTCCTCTTTTTTCGCTTCATTGCTGCCAGCTCCTCGGTGAACCAAGGAGCTGGTTTAGCTCAGTTACTCAAGAGGGGGTGTTCTGGAGCGATCGTGTCAAAAATGGATATTTACTACAGCATGGTACAGTATAAATTTGTAATATGTATTGACTGAACTTGTATAGTTAAAATTGTTGATGTTATTTACAGAATTATGTTATCCTGTGGCGTACCTCCAATTTTATGCACCTTTGCCGCTTGATAAAGCCAACCTGTGGTGAAATGGATCGGGCCCTGCAGCTCTACAGTTGCAGCGTGCCCAGCATCCTGTGAGATTCCAACCAGAACACCACCCTTTTCTCTCGCCATAGTATTTACCTTGGATTACAAATGGGTTTTATCCTTGCACGCATTGGCGTGTCTTTCTTGTGAAGGCCACATTGTAATTCCTTGAACTGTGGATTTTCCTGTTCACCTTTTATACTTATCTGGACATTGTGGACGACTCTTCCCTTCCTTGACTTTTTTCCTTCACTCCTGTCTGGACACCCATGTTACAGGACGTGCCCACGCGGTGGAACTCCACCTTCAAAATGCTAGAGCGCATCTTGGAGCAGCAGAGGGCCACGCACGGGGTTTCGCTGTTGGTTGCCGGACAGGTTAACGCGCTGCTCCTAACAGCCAGGAGTGGGTGTTAATCTCGCAGGTCGTCGACATCCTTAATCCCTTCAAAGATGCCACGGAGGCTCTATCCAGCCAGAAAGCCTTACTGTGCGATGTGATCCCTGCGATAAAACTTCTGCAGAAGCATTTGGATACCAAAGCTGCACAGAGCACGTTGCACGCCATGGCCGGAAAACTTAAACCGCAGTCCCGGGAGTTGGTGAAGCAGTTGAAGATTGCGGTACAGAAACGTCTACTCCCATTGATCGAGAGTAAGTGTCAGGTGATCGCCACACTGTGACCCTCGTGTGAAGGACACTGTTTGCCAATCTGATTTCGCAAGATGGAAGAAAGAGCTCGTCGAATTTGTCCGAGAAGCATGCCAACAGAGGGTGGGGGAAGTCCATAACGAAACAACAGCACCACTTCCACAATGCAGGCAAAGAATAATTGAAAAGAGGGTTAGGAAGTTTAGAGTTGTGATTTTTTAAAGAGGCAAGGACATCAGCCATTTGCAGAAATACAATGTAAAACGGTTGCCATAAACTGGATGAATAGTAGTTTTGCCTCTGCAATCCTCACCCATTGTATGTAGTTGCAAAGGAAATGCGTGTGGGGCTGTTACTTTGAAATACCCATTGTTTTTTTCCTCAGCGACCTTGGCCAAAACTCCAAATAACACTTCCAAAACAAGCCTGCTTAGCTGCTGCCTAGTTAAAGCATTTAATACTCAAGTTTTTTTCTCCTGGAGCCACAAGATTTTTTTTTCCCATGGAGAGGGAATCGAAAGAGAGTTTTTACTCTTCTTGACCAATAGGAAATTCCTTGCCTTTGAACCCAGTCTTAATTATTAATCCCTATGAAGCTCATTTGCAATAGGAGGGTTCCTTGACCATGCATCTGTTTTGCAAAGCTCCTCGTTGAAGAAAAGAAAATTGCAGTAAAACTGTTTGCACCATACTCCATGACTGTGATGCAGAGGTAAAAATCGGCCGCTGCCTATGCCAGCACAGAGAAGAGAGACTTATGGAACCCGAAAGAGACTTATGGAACCCGAAAGGTTCCTGAATGCTCTGAGGGATCTGGAGTCTATCAGCGTCTCAGTCGATGAGCTAGTCCAGGCCTGGAACACCTCGCTAGCTAGAGCTCTCGACGAGATTGCCCCTAGGTGTCCTCTCCGACCCCGCAATCATCGGTCCCCCTGGTATACAGGGGATCTGAGGGCCATGAAGCGGGAGAGGAGACGGCTAGAGCGCGAGTGGAGGAAACTCCGTGACGGAGCCTCAGTATCAGCTTATAAGCTAATTAAAGAGACTTATGAGCATGCTGTCAAGGCGGCCAAAAATGAGTACTTTTCCGCCCTGATAGCGTCTGCCAACTCACGCCCGGCTCAATTGTTTAAGGTAATTCGGTCTTTGACAACGGTCCCTACCGTCCCAAAAAATAGTGATCAGGCCCTTACTGCCGGTGCTTTTCAGAGTTTCTTCACAGACAAGATACTGAGCCTCCGCCGGGACCTTCCGGCCACAGTTGATACAGTAAGAGAGCTCGAGACCCCGTGGCCCTCCGCCGCCCCACCCACCGACCGGTTTCGCCACTGGACGCAGACGCTGTTGATAAGATAGTGGCTGCAGCTCGTCCTACCACCTGCTCCCTCAACCCGTGCCCTCCTGGCTTGTTAGATCTTGCCTGAGGGGTTACGTGGCCTCTGTTGAATATCATAAACAGCTCCCTTGAGCAAGGAGTCTTTCCAGAGTGCTTGAAAGAGGCGGTGGTAGCTCCATTACTGAAGAAACTGTCATTGGACCCTGCGGTTCCCTCCAACTACCGCCCGGTGTCGAATCTTTCGTACCTGGGCAAGGTGGTTGAGAGGGCAGTAATGGAGCAATTGCAGTCCTTCTTAGATGATGCAACATGGCTAGACCCCTTCCAGTCCGGCTTCCGTTCGGGGCACGGGACGGAGGCGGTCCTGGTCTCCATCACAGACCAACTCCGCTGCCAGCTCGACCAAGGCGGGTCTGCGCTGCTCGTGTTATTGGACCTCACGGCAGCGTTTGACACGGTCGACCACAATCTATTGATCCACCGCCTGGACATGGCTGGAGTGAGGGGGACTGCCCTTAAATGGCTGACCTCCTTCCTCCACCAGCGGTCTCAGCGTGTGAGGAGGGGCGAGGTGGTCTCCGAGGGCTCCCCATTAGTCTGCGGGGTTCCCCAGGGGCCATCCTCTCACCACTGGTATTTAACATCTACATGCAGCCGCTTGCACAGCTGGTGCGGAGTTATGGGCTGGTTTGTCACCAGTACGCTGACGACACCCAGCTCATCCTGAGGATGGAGGGCAGGCCGAACTGCTCCTGATAATTTCCAGCATTGCCTCGAAGCCGTCACTGGATGGCTGCGAGCCAGTAGGTTGAGGGTGAATCCAGCGAAGACGGAGATCTTGTGGCTGGGTCGCCGGGCGGGGTGGGTGCCCGGCTTCCGACCTGACGGTGCGGCGCTGTGCCCAGCGCCTGTGAAGAGCCTGGGGTCCATCTGGACTCCCAGCTGACCATGGAGGCCCAGGTCTCTGCGGTCAGCAAGGCTGCGTTTTTCCACCTCCGCCAGGCAAGGAGGCTGGCCCCCTACCTCTCCCGGAGCGACCTAGCCACAGTGATCCAAGCCACGGTCATCTCAAGGCTAGATTACTGTAACGCTGTTCTCTCGTTGGCCTTCCTCTGTCGCCGATCCGAAGCTCAAGCTGGTGCAGAACACTGCCGCCCGGCTCCTGTCTGGCATGCCAGCAGGTTGCCGTATAACACCCGTCTTGCAGGATCTGCACTGGCTACCTATTGAGCACCGGATCGCCTTCAAAGTGTTGGTTCTTACCTTCAAGGCCTTGTACGGCCTGGGGCCAGCGTATCTGAGGGACCGCCTCACTCCTTATTGCCCAGTGAGATCACTACGGTCTGAGGATGCCAACCTCCTGGATATACCATCAGCAAAGTCGGCACACCTGACATCCACCCGCGGAGGGCGTTCTCCGTCATAGCCCCTACGCTGTGGAACGCCCTCCCGGCTGAAACCAGGGCCCTGAGGGATTTACTCCCATTTAGGCGGGCCTGCAAAACCCATCTGTACAGGCAGGCCTTTGGAGAGTAGGCCCGCGTGCTCTGGGTACTGTGCTGCGGCACCTGTTGCTGCTCCGTTTGTTTTACTGCCTGTTCTGCTTTTGCTTTAATTGTTCAATTGTTTTATGTTTTTAATTCTGTTTTATGCCCCTGGCTCTTGTGAGCTGCCGCGAGCCCCCGGGAGTCGGCGGCATAGAAGCCTCAATAATAAATAAATAATAAATAAAGATGGCGGAGGGAGATGACTCCGAACAGAGATCTACCCAAAGCACAGGAAGGATCGGTGAGTCACTACCCAAACACCCACCTGCGGTGGCCAGACAAGATCTGGGGCCAGGCCCTGATCCACCGCCCGGATGCGTGCCATTGGAGGATGACCCTGACTGGCCCGACTTTTGCGGTTTGGTGTCACCATTGAATATCACAGAGATTTTGTCATCCGCCTGGGCGCCCTCCCTGCCACCGAGGCCTCGCAGGGGAAGCAGGGTGGATAGATGGGGGTCGGCCGAATATGGCGCCCGACCTTGAAGACACCGGAGTAGACCGGATGTCTTCATCTACTGAAGACCGGAACTCCTCAATCAACCCGCAGCGGAAGCCATGTCATCGCTGGGGAAGCAGAAACGGCGGCAGAAGAAGAAGAGGCGCCAAGACCGAACTTCTGGTTGTGCCGGTGAGCACCGGGAGACTGGCCAGACTGCTCAGCACGGGAACGGACCGGTGACGCTTTGTGGCCACAGAGCCCCTAGAACCGCAGAGACCTTTGTTGGTCCTCCAGAGCGGAAGAAGCTCAGCGTGTATAACTCAAGGACACGGAGGAGGTTCCACTCTAGGACATTTTGAGCACAAACTTTGGGTGCTGGGAGCACTCCTCGGTGGGTTCCCAGCCCCAGAGACAGGACGTCCAAACTGGTGGGAGGCCGACCTTTCGATCGCAGAGACCGGGGGGTGGAGATGGTCTCCCTCCCTTTAGATCTGAGATCCTCCTTGGCTTTCTAGGAACCCCCATGGCTACCTTCTTTGATTGTCGACAGATGCCACCTTGAGTCGACCCTCAGCAAGGTGTCAGTCTATGTGGACTCTGGGTTCACCCAGCCACTGTCCCACTGTCCTCTAATGTCTGTTGTCCCTATACCCTCAACTCCCTATTGTTTATGTATTAATTCTTGTTACTCTTTTGCTTGTGTTATGTTTTGCTATGTAAACCGCTCCGAGCCCTTGAGGAGTGGCGGTATAAAAGTTTGAAACATAAATAAATAAAAATCAGAAATATTTCGGCCAACATAACTTTAATCCACAAAGATAATACCGATGATACAAATACCAAAAACTATAGACCTATATCTTTATTAAACAGAGACTACAAAATCTTTACAATAATAATTGCTGAGAGATTGAAGACCTTCTTAAAAGACTGGATCTCCCTGGAACAAGCGGGCCTTTTGCCTAATAGGCACATCAAGGATAATACAAGAACAATAATTAACATTCTAGAATATTATGAGAAACATAATGAAAAAAACTTGCCCTATTGTTTATAGATGCGGAGAAAGCTTTCGATAAAATAAATTGGGACTTTAAAAAATTATTAATTAGTGATTTGGACTTGGGATACTATTTTCAAAACGTAATAGAAGCACTGTATTCAAACCAGGAAGCCACTCTTATAATAAATGGACAATAAAAGAATAAAAGAATACCAATCAACAGAGGGGTAAGACAAGGTTGCCCGCTCTCACCTTTGCTTTTTATCCTTGTGATGGAAACTCTGGTTCAAGATATAAACAGGGATAAAGAGCTTAAGGGAACACGTATACTATCTCAAATCTAATCTCCCCTTCTCCCAACAACTCAGAGTCAAAAGAAACTCCACCTCCCCTTACCATTACGAAGAAGATGCCAAATCCATGATGAACAATTTTGTAGACAGGGGTTACCCCACTCATATTAGGAACAGAGCGAAGACCAAAGTGGACCATATACAAAGATCTAATACCCTATTGTCCTCCACCAGACCCAAGTCCAATAGAACCATTTGGCCCTTAACCTTATTCACTAGGGTTGGTTTCAGCGATGAAGAAATTAAATTAATTTGTATTTGATCCGTTCAAAATGCTAATTTTGAGCTTTACCGCATTCAATGTGTTATGCAGAACGTATGTATTAGTAGCTATTCCCTACTACCTTGCTGCTGATGCTGACCTGATTTCTCTAAAGCTGTCATACACCTATCACAGTGTTGCTCCTTCCCACGTTACATTTTTTGTGTAATCACTTCTTCATTTTTCTGCACAGTTGCAGTATTTGGAGAACTGTTAGTAAGTGTGCCTTTCAAATCGAATAAAGAAGTCAGTAGAGGGAACCATCTCTGCTTTGTGGAAGTCAAGTTGCTGGGTGCATGCCGCTTCTTGACCAGTTACAAGGAGATCCTTCCAAGCCATGCGCAAAATGCTTTCGGTCCTTCCTATTGATGTTATGACTGCAGAGATTGCCTCTTTTGTAAACATGACGTGATTGCAGTCCTTCTGAAAATCTAAAAGCTGTTGGCAGATTACTGAGGCTTGTGTGGTGGCCTGCGCTTCTGAGGTAAATTCAAGGAGTAGGAATGGGACAGCTTGCTGTCCCATTGCTGCGGCTCCATAGAACAAGGTCTATGTACTTGTGCTTCTTCCTGTCGGTTCCTCTCAAAGTTGTTCCTATTTGAAGATGTGTTTGTTTTGTGGTTCTGGTTCACATATCTGATGCCCCCAATGGCGGGGGTGGGGGGGGGGGGCGGGGGGTACACGCATGGAATACTTTTGTTCAGTTGAACATTATACGACTTTGGAAAAAACCTTTTCTGGGGGTGGTGTGGGTGACCTGCAATTGGTGAACTGAAGAGACCAGAAGAACAGGGTGCGGCGTTTCATCCCCGTGGGTAAAGTGGCTCTTCCACAAAGGAGTAATTTGTGAACATAGTGTGGAGTCCTGAACCACTTTGAAGTTGGCCTGCAGGATATTTTCAGGGGGTTCTTTACAGTTTTCACCTGACACAGATCAAAGACAGATCATGAGTGACCACTCTTTGGAAAGGAGGCCATCCAGCTGGTCATCCAGCTGGTAGTCACATAACACCTACTTTGCAGGATCTGCACTGGCTTCCAACCGAGCACCGGATCACCTTCAAAGTGTTGGTTCTTACCTTTAAGGCCTTGCACGGCCTGGGGCCAGCGTATCTGAGGGACCATCTCTTCCCATATTGCCCTATGAGATCACTACGATCGGAAGGTACTAACCTCTTGGACGTCCCCTCTGCAAAGTCAGCTAGGTTGACAGTGACCCGTAGAAAGGCATTCTCTGTGATTGCACCCACGTTATGGAATGCCCTCCCCACTGAAACGCGCGCCATCCAGGATTTGCTTGTCTTCAGGCGGGCTTGCAAGACCTACTTATTCTAACAAGCCTTCGACTTGTAGGTCTTCCTATGCGCAGCCCGTCCTGTACGTAAATTGGTACCTGTTGTGTTGTATTACATACCAAGGTTTTAACACCTGTTGTATTTATTGTGTATTCTCATGATATGTTTTAACTATAATGTTGTTTTTATGCGGTTTTATCCGGTGCTTGTGAGCCGCCCCGAGCCTCCCGGGAGTGGCGGCATAGAAGCCCAATAAATAAATAAAATAAATAAATGGGTAGAGGGTCTTCCCCCGAGGTAAAATAGGTGGAGGGGGTAGTGTAGGGCAGTGTTTCTCAACCAGTGTGCCGGGGCACACTAATGTGCCGTGAGCAATCATCAGGTGTGCCATGGGAAATTGGAACCTCCGGGGGGGGGGGGTCTGGGGTGTTGAAGTATAAAAACCCTAAGAAACCTACATCGATAAAGGCACAAAATTACAAACACCACCCACCCGCCCCACCCGGTGTCTTCTTGGTCTCTCCATCTCCGTGCATTGGGAAGGCCCGCTCCCTTTCCCCAAGTAGAGACCTCCTCTTGCCTCCTGGGGGTTCTGTGTGGGAAGTTTGGCCCAGTTCTATCATTGGTGGGGTTCAGAATGCTCTTTGATTGTAGGGGAACTATAAATCCCAGAAACTGTAACTCTCAATTGTCAGGGTCTATTTCCCCTGAACTCCAACTGCGTTCATATTTGGACATATTGAGTATTCATGCCTAGTTTGGTCCTGATCCAACATTGTTTCACTCCACAGTGCTCTCTGGATATAGGTGAACTACAACTCCAAAACTCAAGGTCAATGCCCACCAAACTATTATAGCATTTTCTCTGGGTTATGGGAGTTCTGTGTGGGAAGTTTGTGGCTTTCTGCCATTCCTGCCAGGATATCTATGTTGAGTTCATCGAAATAGGCCCAGGTTTCACACTGAGTGTATAAATACATTTTAAAAAACATATTAACTATATGTATTACTGTGTTAGAGTGTCATTTTGCTGGTGGTGTACCCTGGATTTTGCAAATGTAAAAAGTGTGCCGGCTCAAAAAAGGTTGGGAACACTGGTGTAGGGCCACGCTGACATTAAAAGCGCAGGCCGGCAGGCCATCCTGGTAGGAAACTGCTTCCACCGGGTCTTTAAAAGTTGAGGAGGACAGGGGAGGGCTGCCAAGACCTAGTCACAATTGCATGCCATCAGGCCCTTTTCGGGATGGGGAGCTATGCCCCGCTGGTCAACAGAGAGGAGGAGGCGTGGGAAGGCCAAAGGCCTTAGAAGCGCAGGCCCACAGGCAATCCTTGGTGGATAGTTGTTCCCCCAGAGGTCTTAACAGGTAGAGGTGTTTGAGGAGGCTGCTATCGTTGGCGATGGTGTTGGGGAACAAAGGCCAGGAAGCTCACTGTTTCTCTGTCAGACATGGAGAAAAAGGGAGTAGTCCTGGTGGGTGTTCGGGGGGGACCAGGAGCAGAGGGCTGCCCCCCCCCCCCCCGTTGGTGTTGGGGAACAAAGGCCAGGCAGCTCACAATTTCTCTGTCAGACAGGGAGAAAGAGGTGAAGCGCAGGGCTTCCAAACGCAGGCAGACGTTCTGTCCTTGGGGGAGTAACACCCCGAGGGTCTTAAGTTAAACGTGCAGGAGGGGTGGGCGAAGGGCTTACGGTCGCAGACCAACGTTCTTTCCTGGGGGTGGGTGGGAGTAATTCCCCCAGGGTCTTTAAGTTAAACGTGCAGGGAGGAGGAGGGAGGTCAAGTGGGCCCTCCAATCGCAGGCAGATGTTCTGTCCTTAGGGGAGTAAATACCCCCAGGTCTTAAGTTAAACGTGCAGGGAGGGCGCGAAGGGCTTACCGTCGCAGACCTACCTTCATGTCCTGGGGGGGTGGGAGTAACACCCCCAGGGTCTTAAGTTAAACGTGCAGGGGGGCAAGGGCTTACGGTCACAGACCCACGTTCTTTCCTGGGGGGAGAGTAACACCCCAGGGTCTTAAGTTAAACGTGCAGGAGGGGGGGGGGTGAAGGGCTTACAGTCGCAAACCTACATTCGTTCCTGGGGGGGGGGGGGGAGTAACACCCCCAGGGGCTTAAGTTAAACGGGCAGGTGGAGGAGGGAGGGCAAGAGGGCCC